>JAQZBX010001120.1:14289-88644 GCA_029593785.1 Cabassous unicinctus | reverse complement strand
CCTAGGAGGGACGAGGGCACTACTCTCGCCCGGGCACTGCGCAGAAGCCCCAAGAAGTGCTTTAGGGCAAGAAGGCCCATGGAGGAGAGACGCTGGAGAGCACTATCTTCAGGGACTCGCAGAGCCTGTAAGGACAGAAACACAATCCCGAGGGAGGAGACGAATTGTAAGGCCAAGGGCAGGGGCGTCTGCGTCAGGTAAGCTGTTCTCAGCGCCATGCAGTGGGGGGGCGGGGGAGGCACTTGGGGGAGTCACTCGGGGGCCGCGCTGCTCCCGCCCTGGCTGTGTCCTGTGTCGGGGACTCGCCCTCACGCTGTGTCTGACCGTTTGCTTCCACAGGGTCTGTCTCTCCGGCTGGGAAGTGAACCCAGAAAAGCTGGCGCCTCCTCACCTCGTTCACGGCTGAACCCCAAGAACCTCGACCTGGGCCTGGCACGAAGCAGGCGCTGGACGTGAAATGAAAGAAGCACTACCCCCGCCTCGCCGCGCGCCCCCGCCTCGCCGCGCGCCCCCGCCTCGCCGCGCGCCCCCGCCTCGCCGCGCGCCCCCGCCTCGCCGCGCGCCCCCGCCTCGCCGCGCGCCCCCGCCTCGCCGCGCGCCCCCGCCTCGCTCGTCCATCGCAGTAAAGGCAAAGCTCAACGTCCCGCCTGACATGGGAGGCGCTGGCTGACGCTTGGGGCACCGATGGAGCTGCCCCCGCCCCCGTGCTGGGGTGGGGGCCGGGGGGTCCTTCTGGCTGCGTCACCAGGCTACACGAGCCTGCTTTCAGGAACCTGCAGCCGGTGGGACGGGTCCTGCTGTGTGAGCCTGAGAAGCCCCTCGCCTCCCTCAGACATGTCCTGGGGACCATGGCCAGGACTGATGAGGGTCTGCTCGCAGTTTCCAGTTAGGAGGGCAAAGCTGGCAGAGCGGCCAAGGGCACGGCGCATTCCAGGCAGTGACGAGATCCGTGAGGGCAGCGAAGCGGGTTGGGGGCTGCGACCTAAGCCGGGGTGGGCAGGCAGAATTCCCAGGGGAGGTGGGCACTCCCGGAGACCCAGAGGATCAGGCAGAAGACACCACCTGCAGAACTGGGGACAGGGATTTACATGCGGGGGGATGGGGATTTACCTGCTGGGGACGGGGGATTTACCTGCTGGGGACGGGGATTTACCTGCGGCAGATGGGGTTTTACCTGCTGGGGACGGGGCGCCTACCTGCGGGGACGTGCTCGAAGTGGTCTCGGGGCTGGTCTCGGAGTGGTCTCGGTGTGTTGGTCGGGGGTGTGGGTGGACGAGGGTTTGGATCAGTCTGGGGGGCAGGTGCTGGCAGCAACCACCGTGCCTCCGTTCTCGGGCCATGGTGCCCTGGCCTCCTGCTCACCCCACGCCTAGACGCCCACCCCCAACGCTGGACGGGGATCTCGGGGAAGCCCATTCAGTAAGCACAGCCCCAGCCCGGGGAGCAGGGGGGCCTGGCAGGGGCCGTGGGAGCAGCGTTGCAGCGACGAAGTGGGACACCCGTCCCCGTGGGAGGTGGCTCTGTTCGGATGATCCCGCGGGCTGGCAGAGGGGGGAGCCGAGGATGAGGTCCAGCTGACGGGGAGCTCCCAGGAGGCGAGGGCAGGGCAGCTCACGGCCAGGCCACAGGTGACCCCGGAAAAGGACGTCAGGACAGCACAGAAATCTGCCGCCTTGAGGACGCCGCCTGCCACTTCCCAGTTATTTACTTAGGGAGGGGGGTTTCCGGGAGGCAGAGAGGGAACCTGGAGGCCCCTCTCCCCGGGCACCCTGCCTTCACGTGGAGGCCGGGCTGGCCCCTGGCCTCCGGTGCAGCTCTCCTCCTACCGTGGTTTTGGCCGAGGCGTCCGTGCCAGGCGGTACCTCCTTACCTGGCCATCAACGGCCTTTTGTTTACTGACCTCAGCAGCCACCGCTTTGTAAAGACGCAGCCTTCGGTGGACCAGAGCCGAGCTTTCCGCAAACTCCTCACGCCCGCTGGCTCCTGCAGTGGACACACAGCTCGCCGGCCTGCCGACCACGCGGGGAAGAGCAGGCGGCTCCCAGGAGCTAGCAGGGCGACAGAATCTTCCAGATAAACTCTCCATTCTCTGCTCAGCAGGTACCTGGGCGGCTCTGCCACCGTCATTTCATTCGCCAACAGTGTCGAGCCAGCGATGAAAACAGTCCATGCTGTGCAACAACTGAAGCCTGACAGCGATCTAAAGTTGAGGTGTCTTTCTTCAGAGCCCTGAGGAGGAGGCCCGGACAGCGGCGCCGCGGGAGGTTAGCGCCCCAGTCAGAGGGGCCATGAGGCCTGTCCTTGCAGAGGAGGCTGGGGTGGGCGGCAGGAGATGGGGGCACGGACGGAGATGGGGGCACGGGCAGAGATGGGGGTAAGGGCAGAGAAGGGGCACGGGAGGAGATGGGAGCACGGACGGAGAAGGGGCACGGGCGGGAGGTGGGTCTTGGGTGGGCAGCCAGACGCGCAGGCTGGAGCCGCGGAGGGGCCGCCATGCGTCCTCAGGCAGGGTGCCCCGTGCAGGCTGCAGGAGGATTGTGAAGCAGCCACATCCACCCCCGCTTACGCGCCTCTGTGTCCTGCCCTGGGCTCCCTAAGTGGCGACAGCGCCCCTGCCCTCACGGAGACTCACGCGCACGTGTAATGAGACAGTGGCGGCGTCAGGGGCAGGGAAAGCGGCACTGCCCAAACCGTGCTCTAGACGCGATGCCGTCCCGCTCAAAACCCAGCAGCAGTTGTCGGCCTTGGTGAGCGGATCCTAAAATCTTGTAGAAACGCAAAGGACCTAGGAGAGCCCAAAAAGCTGAAAAAGAACCAAGCTGGAGGACTCACCCACCCTCCCGGAATTCAAGCTTGTTTGAAAGCCGTGGTGCTCGAGGCAGTGCGGCATGGTGTCAGGGTAAGACAGAAGGAGGTTCCAGAACCAGAGCGAGGCCCTTAGCGGAGTAAGGGAAATTTCACAGCAGAGCCGGGAAGACTGGACGCGCACACTCACACACCCTGCCGCTCATGCACGCTCACACCCTGTGCTATTCATACACACTGATGCACACTCACACCCCGTGCCGTTCATGCATGCTCATGCACACTCACACACCCACCACTCACGCACACTCACGACACGCACAAAGAACATCCATCCACTTCTCAAATCACATCAAAATGAACTCAAATGGGTCACAGCTAGACATGTAAAACCGAAAACTGGAAAACTTCTGGCAGGAAATAGGAGAAAATATTTGGGACCTGGAGTTAGGCCAAGTTTTCTTAAATGCAGAACCAAAAGCATGATCCATAAAAGAAAAAATGATAAATTAGATGTCATCAAAATAAAAAATTTCTGCTTTGAGAAACACAGCTAAATAAATGGGAAGACATGCTACAGACTGGGAGATATTTTCAAGGCATAGACCTGACAATGGAACTGTATCCAGAATAAAGAACCCTCCAAACTAAATAGTGAAGAAACAAACAATCCAATTAAAAACTGGAGAAAAGATTTAGACACACACTTCACCAGAGAAGATAAAGGAACCACAAAGCACGTGAAGATGTTCAACACTGTTAGCCACCGGGGAGTGCAGCTCGGAAGCGCCATGAGCTCCTTTCGCTGGCTCTGCAGGACTGCAAAAAACGGGAACGATGGGCAGCAACAAGGCTGCAGGCCTCGCGCCACTGGTTGGCAGGTCGGCAACCACTTGGGAGGATGGTTTGGCCATTTCTTGAGAAGTGAGACAAGTGGCTAGTGGAGCCTGGTGCTCCAGCGGGCGGCCAGGGCTGGCACTCCCCGTGCAGGGCAGGTGCATCTACTGGATGGAGTTAAAGCCGCCAGACAGGAGGTGAGGCCGGTGGACAGAGCTCTGGTGCCTGGACTTCAGAGCGTGAGCATGGGGAGGCAGCTGAGTTAGGGAAGCGCTTCAGAAGCAGCAGGGCATGACTGCAACGGATGCTGGGGGCAGGCCAGCGAGAGGCAGACGGAGACACGTGTGATTTCCAGGGGCTGCTGGCTGCAAACCCCAAGTGGAAGGGAGCAAGCACATGGCGAGTGACATGAAGCAGATCAGAGAGACCACTGGTGGCTAGTGGCTGGCAGGGACCGTGGAGGCCCAGGGCCAGCGTGTGAGCCACGCAGCATCGTATCACACCCATAACTGATGGAATAGTCCAGTCACAGGGAAGTCTTGGTGCTGGAGGAGGACAGGCTACTGTCAGCTGCGAGGCTGTCCAGCGTGATGACAAGCGGGCTGGGGAAGGGCAGGCGGTCGGGTGCACTTTCCCCAAATACCAGGAGCGAGGGAAAGGAAGGTAGGTGTCTTACCAGGGAGGCCGTGACAAAGGACCACAAACCGGGGGCTTAATCAACAGTCTTTCCCAGCTCTGGAGGCCAGAAGGGGCTGTGCTCCCTCCGGAGGCTCCTTCCTGCCCCTCCTGGCTCTGGTGGCCCCAGGCACTCCATGGCTTGTAGCTGTGTCCCTCCATCTCCGTGTCCACGTGGCCTCCCCTCCTCTGTGTCTGTCCATGTATTTATCTTAGGGATGTTCTCACTGCCAGTCCTTCACCTAACTCCACCCACAAAGGCCCTGCTTCCAACTGGGCACATGGCAGGAGCTGGGGAGGACAATGCGCCTTTGGGGTGCTGCTGCAGTGACAAGCCTCCAGTTATGCCGTTTGACTGATGGGCAGTGGCCTTGAGCCCCATGCGGGCATCCTGACATATGCAGTCTGCAGGAAACACACTTGCGGCCCGGGAGCACTGTGGCACCCAACATCAGCTGTGGATGCTCCTCGCTGGCTGTATTAGTCAGCCAAAGGGGTGCTAATGTGAAATACCAAAAATGCATTGGTCTTTATAAAGGGTATTTATTTGGAGTAGAAGTCCACAGATACAAGGCCATAAAGCATAAGTTTCTTCTCTCACCAAAGTCCATTGCCACGTGTTGGAGCAAGAAAGCTGCCGATGTTTGCCAGGGCTCAGGCTTCTTGGATTCCTCTCTTCCCAGGGCTGTGTTTCTAGCCAAGCTCAGCTCCTGTTTCCTCCACAAGGTCAGCTGTAGACTATCAGGCAAATGGCTCACTTCTCTTCTCCTGGGGCCTTCTCTCCAACATCAAAACTCCAACATTAAAACTCTAACTGCAGAACTGAAACTTAAAAACTGCTCCCTCTGTCCTTTGCCTTGCCTTTTATAATCGATTCCCCTACCCACCAAGGGGTGGGGCTCAACGCCCTACTGACATGGCCCAGTCAACACCCTAATCATAACTTAATCATGCCCAGTTTAACAGATCAGTTTACAAGCATGATCCAATTATATTTTTGGAATTCATAATTACATGAAATTGCCCAATGCCTACACCAGCTCTGAGGATGCAATACGGGTCCTGTCTTTCAGCCTGAGGAGAGGCCATGAGAAAACAGCAGCTCGTCTGTGCTAAGCCATCTCAAGTCTCTGAGGCTCACCTGGTTTATAGTCCCAGCTCTCAGGGCCTGGCTCACATGGACAGACCTTCTGCACCTGTGGCATTCCATGGCTGATTTCTCCATTTTTCTCCTTCTGCCTCAGGAGCCATGGTGCGGAAGAAATTCTTCATTTCCCAAGACTGTTCTCATTTGGCTCTTCCCACAAGAACAAGCCCCATTTAGGTGCTGGAACTAGGGTCGCCTCTCTCACACTATCTGGTGCTCCACAGACAGCTCTGGTGCAAAAGGCCCACATGGTCAAGGCGACAGTTTCAGATATGGGGTGGGTAACTGCGAAGCTTGGCAAATGTGACAACTTCCATTCTGGATGGGCCGTTGCTGATAGAACTGGAGAGCTGCCAACAAGCCGACAAAGGCTTCTCTGAGGCTGCAAGCCCACCAGCCTCCAGGCTCCTCTGCATTCGAGCTGCTCATCCATGCCCAGGACCCAGCTGGGATTGGCTGCCCTGGAGTTCCATGTGGTGGACAGGAGGCAGGGGTGGTGTGGGTCTGTCGTGGGTGGTGGCCGCAGGACGGAGTCGCTGGGAGCTGCCCCACCAGAGGTCTCATGATGGGAGCTCCCCAACGGAGGTGGGATCCTTAGAGGAGAAACGTGCTGGGCGCCTGATGGCCAGAGAGAAAGAGAGAGCCCCTGGGGTAAGGCGGCATCTCTCAAAGCCCAAGGTGTAATTTTTTAGCCCGTAAGTTGGAAGTATTCTTTTAGGAGCAAATCTCTTCTGAGAAACATTTCCTTGTGATTCCTTAAGAACACATTCTTTAAGCAGAACTGCCTTGGAGATTTCTCAAGCACTGGGAAATTCCAGCTCAGGAAGTCCTGCTATCTAGGCCACCCGAGCTGGTTAGTAGTCTGTGCTGAACTGTGTCCACCTGAGCTGGTTAGTAGCCTGTGCTGAACCATGTCCACTTGAGATGCTTAGTAGTCTGTGCTGAACTGTGTCCACCGAGCTGGTTAGTAGCCTGTGCTGAAACGTGTCCACCGAGCTGGTTAGTAGACTGTGCTGAACCATGGCCATCTGAGCTGGTTTGTAGTAGCCAATGCTGAACAATGTCCACTGAGATGGTTAGTAGCCTGTGCTGAACCATGTCCACTGAGCTGGTTAGTAGCCTGTGCTGAAATATGTCCACCAAGCAGGTTAGTAGTTTGTGCTGTCCCTTGTCCGGTCACACTGAATTGTGTCGTGATGTCAGGGCCACTGCTGTTGTTACTGTAAAAGCATTTACACAAAAACCGAGACAAAGAAAATGCCTGCTCTGAGCAAGCAGATGCTTTCCATGGGTACCAGCTGGGATTAAGTTTTAGGGTGGGGACCACGGAAAACCCTGAGTCGTAGTCACCTGACCAAGGCAGATGTTATTTCCATCTCCTGCACAGCTGGAGAAGGGGCTTGGCAGGTGGGCCCCTGAGGGGCTGAGTTGACAGGAAAGGGAGGGGGCACGTTACCAGGACCTGCCCCAGGAGCTGCCCATGCCACGCCCTTCCCAGCCCACCAGCCAGAATGTGACCATGAGGCGACTTGAGGCCACGGTGGGCAGCAAGGGAGGCAGGGAAGAATCATCTGATCCTGGCCGGGTGGGCCCCGCTCCGCCCTGGAATTCTACCACCGAGAGGAAAGGGGGCGAAGGGGGTGGTAGCCAACACTGGGTCTTTACCACAGGGGAAGTGGATCGGGGTGGGGCAGCGATTCAGGAGAGCACTGACCAGGGGTGCCCGTCCTCGCCTGGTTTGCCGTTTAGCCCCTTACCCTGCCTTGTACTCAAGTCCATGCCTTGTTTGTTTCTCCAAGGCTTTTTTTTTTTTTTTTGAGGTACCAGGGCCAGGGATTGAACCTGGGGCATCGTATGTGGGAAGCAGACACTCAACCACCAAGCTACATCTGCTCCCCTCTTTTATCCTATATTTAAATTAATTTTATTAAACAATAAAAATAAGAATTATCCTCTTAAAAAACTAAAACCTGACAGATTAAGGTAAATTTCCCTTTCACCGCCACCACCAATCACAGCCCCTTTCTTGTCCTCGGAGGTGATGCTGGTGTCTGTTTGATACGTATTTTATTAGTCAGTCAAAGGGGTGCTGATGCAAAATATCAGAGGTCTGCTGGCTTTCATAAAGGGTATTTATATGGGGTGGAAGCTGGCAGTTACAAGGCCCTAAAGAGTCCAACTCAGCGTTACTTCCTCACCCAAAGTCAGTTGCCACGTGTTGAAGCAAGATGGTGGGTGACGTATGCGAGGGTTCAGCCTTCCTCTTCCTCTTAAGGCTCCATGGTCCCAGCTTCTTCCAATCTCAGCTACAGGCTGGCATAGGGCTCATCTCTTCCTGGGGCTTGTCTCTTTCTGGGCTCAGCTGCTCTGCCCTCTCCACAAGGCCAACGGTAAACTATCAGGTGAACAGCTCAGCTCTCTCCCCAGGGCTCCAGCATCAAAACTAAGCTCTGTGTTCTCCTTCTATGTGTATTTAGTTCTCTGTTTTTGATTGAGCATCCGTTTATGTAGCCCATAGCTGTAAGCGGGCTGTAGGCAGGGACTCAAACCAAGTCACCCTAATGACCGTGGTTAAATAAAAGCCCTAATCTTGATTTAATAAAGTAAAAGTGAAACCTCTGAGTCTAATACAATCTAATATGCCCAGAGAAACAGACCAGTTGACAAACACAATCCAGTATCTATTTCTGGAATTCATAAACAATACCAAACTGCCACACCTATCTTCCCAAATCTCTCCAGAAACCACACGATTTGGAGGTGGATGTTTTCCCTTTAACAGAAATGGTGTCACTCAATGGCTGTGGCTTGGCAACTTGCTTTTTCACTCAATCTGATGCTTTGGGGCTGTCTGTCAAAGGATGTTAAAATAGACAACATGCACCAATGACTTTCATCACCCAAACCGGTGGCAGGGCCAGCTTGGCCGAGGAGGTAGGAGCCACAGCCCCCAGCAACTCCAGGCTGTAGAACAGCCTCCTTGGATGGCCAGTGGCTCCCAGGGGCCAGGCCTGGCGGTCTCTTGGCTCAGCACCAGGCGTCTTCTCCTGGCCATGAACAGCATCCGTGGAGCCCTCCGTGGGTCAGCCACAAGGAGACTGGTGAGGCCCTGGGAGTGGACACGTGATGGGCAAGGGAAAGCTGAGCCTGCCCTGTGGAGAAGGGAGTTTCAGAGCTGGTGTAGAATCTATGTGGCCAGCTCTTCCCGTGAAGGAGTTGAGGCAGGCCTGGGGCAAGGGGTCCGCCCACAAATCCCAGCAAATCCATACCTTGGAGGGAAGTGCCACAGGGTGGGTGGCCATGGCTTGGCCAGTGTGACCTCTGTGAGCCTCCAAGCTTGCGGTGTCGGGGAGGGCCTGGGGAGCTGCCAGGCCCGGTTTCGGAGGCAGAGGCAGCTGAGGGCTCCTGCTCCTTGCTTGGCCACCCCATGGCTGGCAGGGCAGGCTCTTTGGGGACATCCCCGGCTCCCCAGGCATAGACTGTAGGCTTCAGATATGCCCCCAGCTCCCCAGGCACGGACAGAGGTTCCAGGTACGCCTCCGGCTCCCCAGGCGTATACTGGATGCTCCAGGGATGCCTCTGGCTCCCCAGGTGCTGACGGATGCCCCAGCGAGGGCTGGGTGGGAAGGCGCTGCCTACTCCGGAGGTGGTCTTGCAGCTGTCACCTCACACCTATGTAGCGAGAGGAACCAGGTGCCTCTATCCAGGGGGAGGCCACGGGCCACATGGCATTGGCCTGCCCTCCCTGTCTGGAATACCTGCCTCCATGCCCAGACCCTGAGCACGGAGGCTGAGGCAGGCACAGGGCACATGCTCAGCGCCCTGCGGGCGCCACCACGGAGCCACACTCCACGCTGACAGCCGGCAGGCAGGAGGCCTGCGCAAGCGCGTGACAGGAAGCTGCTGCCTGACGCAGGGGTTCTCAGATGAGGCACTCACTTCACAACCCTGTTTAATTTGGATCTGCCAGGCTTCCTTTCGGCACCCCACAGAGCAGCCTAGTAAGGAAGATCTGCCCTGCGCCCTTTGCGGCACGGTCAGAGCCGCTGCTTAATTGGAAGCGCATCTGGCTCCCGACAGGCATGCCAGCAGCGCACCTCCTGGCAGGGCTCCATCATGCCGAGGATAGAAATCCAATCCAACGGACAAAATGAAAAAGCACTTTGGTTCCCCAGGCTGGCGAGGCTGAGAGAAGCTTCCAGCCTCGCTCACCCAGTCTGTCGGCTTCTCCCGGGATGGTTGCATTGCCACCAGGCACCGGACCCCACCCCGTACAGCCACGCTGCCTTCCACAGCCTGAACCCGGGGGGCTCCCCACCCAGCCCGCATGGGTGGGGGAGACGGTTCCCAATGGGACTGGGGGGACAGCGACAAAGGGGGCTGAGGAGGATGGCAGCCAGCCTCAGCAGTTCAGTGGGCCTTGTCCTTAAGGAGACGCAGCCTGCCAGGGTCAGGGGGTGCAGGGCCGGCTGAGGAGGTGGGGGTACAGGGCCAGGAGGGGGCACAGGGCCTGCTAAAGGGCAGGGGGCACAGGGCTGGCTGAAGGGGCAATGGCACAGGCCAGGTGGGGGCACAGGGCCAGGCAGGGGCACAGGGCTGGCCGGGGGGATGGGGGGCACAGGGCCAACCACCCTCAAGCCCAGGTCCTGATGACCAGAACTTTCTGGGTGTTGGCTCCTCTGCGACTGCCCCCCACTGTTTCTGTGAAGGGGAGCAGGTGGGGAAGTGTGGCCTTTTTCCCTGGGGATGTCTGAGCTGGAGGGTGGTGCCCCCGCTCCAGTGCTTGGAGGGGACAGCTGAGCAGAGCAGGGGGTGGCAAACTGGGAAAGGGTGTGAGAGCTACTGCTTCCTGGAGCCAACGGGAGGAAGGGGTGGGTAGGATCCCACTCACTCTGAGAAGAAAGCCGGGTGCAGCTTCCTGCAGCGGGACCCTTCCCATCTACCCAGGGCAGAGGATCCCTCAGCCACTGGCTGGGCCTTGGGGGACAGGGCCTTGGGGGATGGGTCTTGGGGGACAGGGCCTTGGGAGCAGGCCCTGCTCCACATGCTCTCAGTGTAACTCTAGACCTTCTGGTTTTGAATTCCACTCTGCCCCTCCTCACCGTGTGACACCAAGCAAAAGCCTCCCCTGTTCCTGCCTCAGTTTCCTTGCCTGTAGGATGGGGGTAATGCTAGCCCCGACCCGAGGCTTCCAGGAGTCGCCCCTCTGCGAATGGTCCTCAGACACATGCCCTGTTGCCAGCAGCCTGGGCGGGGGCTATTACTGTCCCTGCTCCTTTACAGACAGCTGGGCCTGAGGTGACTAACGAGGACAATCACCGCACCAGTCTGGGCTGTGGTGGCTGGAGATGACCACAGCCCATGGACAACTTCCCTTCGTCCATCCTGCGCGGTGCTGGCGCCAGGCTGAGCCACAGCCACAGAGCTGGGAGGGGCAGGGGTGGGCCCGGGGCCTCTTCCCTGCTTCTAGCTGACTCCACTGTGTGTGTGGGGGGCTGAGGTCAAGGATGTCTCATTTCCTTTTTGAAAGAAATGGGATATGGAAACATGTGTTGCGTACACTACTAGATAAAACCCACCTTCTCTAACTCAGGGAGGCAGACACCTGTGCCCCTTCAAATCACACTGTCTGTAAACCAGGTTCTGTCAATGAAGGCCTATTTTAAATGTCAGTTAGTTAAAATCTGCCCTGATGTCTTCTTGGATAACAGAAGAACGACAACCAGGATTGACCTCTTTTGTCCGTTTTTACCTGGGCAGATTGAGGTTTCTTAAAGGGAGGCCACCTGCAATGTGAGGGAGGGGGTGGAGCTGTACCCCAAAGGGAAAGGAGTGTGTGGCTGCACCGGCAGCTCCCAGGCCAGGATCCAGGAGGACCACGGTGCGCCTGGTGAGAAGCTGCAGGACACACGGGCGAGCGGCCAGGGCTCGTTCAGCCTCGAGGGCCGGAAAACCCAATTCAAATTTGCTTAAACAAATAACAACAAGCAATACCTGCATATGTATCATATACACTGTATTAGAGTAAAGCCTCATCATTCACACGTTTCACATCTGCGGAGTCACCTGCTGGCTCAACTGCATTTGAATCCCCAGATCAATACAGCGCTGTCAGCGTGACCTGTGGACAGGCAGAGCACCCAGCTGAGGGCAGCGAGGCAGTGCTCCGCCTTCTTGTTGGCCCTTGCGGGTAAACAGTGTCTTCTCCGCAGCAAATGAAGTGCCGCCTCCCCTCACTTCTTGCCTTCTCTCGGCACTTCTGCCGTTTAAAACGCCCCGGGCGCGGTGCCGCAGTGTCGTCCAGGGTTCCCAAGCGCACGGAGGCTGGGATGAACCTCACCGAGGAAATCCGAGTTTTAGGTAAAACTCGTCCAGCGTGAGCTACAGCACTGGTGACCACGCATCTGGTGTTACTAAATCAACAATTCATGGGACACATGGTGTTTTTGAACATCAATGCCTAGGAAACAAGTCTAGGTGTTGGCTGCCTGGAGGAAAGACTGTGGCCAGCGGCGGCAGCAACCTAGTTCTGCATTTCCCCAGTAGCAGCAGCTCAGTGCTCAGGGTCCGCGGTGACTCTGCGGGTCACAACTGCTGCGTACAGGGAGAACGATGGCACTGACTGACCGCCAAGCCCACAGGTACAGCTTCAGGGACAGCTGGATCCAGGCATCCACACCACAGCACCGCGCATCACGTTCTCTCTCAGCTTCCACGGGTGGGCCCTGGGAGCTTCCTGCTCGCACCGTCCTCACTGTGATGAGACGGCTGCAGCAGCCCCGGCCTCGCCTCTTTCAGTATCGCATTGCGGGAAAGAGCCTGATTCCAACTGCCCACCCCACCCCCGGCGGTCTCATGGTAACTCTCAGGTTCATTCTGATTGGACGAGCTTCGACCAAATGACCACCCCTGAGCCAATCGCTGTGCTGGTGGACTGCACTGCTCTGATTGGCTTAGACCCTGGTCAGGTGTTCTACACCTGCAGCTGGGGCTGGAATGGGGGAAGGGGGCTCCCAAATGGAAACCGGGGGCTCTGGCACCTTCTGAGCCCTGCACGGTCCTGTTTCACCTGGGGCCTCGCCCAGGTGATCACACCCAGGTGTGATTTAGGGACCCTGGAAACCGAGGCCAGCCACGTCCCTGGCCAGCCCCCAGGCAAACGCGGGACACCGAGGCTAGGGCAGGTCCCTGCTGGCAACGCTGCATGCCGACACCCGCCGCTCCGGGAGCTGCTCCCCAAGCCCCTCGGAGGGGAAGCCTGGAGGCGCCCTTTGTTCTCCCCCGCGCACCCCACCCAAGCATCAGGGCCCTTCTGATTCCGAGTCCCCTGAGGGGATTATGGAACTCCAGGATGGTCCTGGGGACCCCCTGAATCTCACCCCTAGAACGCGCTCCAACCGCTCCTAGATCTGCCTGACGCCAGCTCGTTAGTCCATCCTCCAGGTTGGGACAGGCCAGAGAGCACCCAAACCCACACGCACATTCACACGTCTGCACACTAGACGCACCGTGCTCACACAATGCACATTCAGTGCTCACAATCACACACTTATACATCTGCACATTCTCATACTCACCAAGGTCACAATGCACACTCAGGGCTCACAATCACATGCACGATCATACATCTGCACACTCACACTCTCAGTGCTCACACAATGCACACTCAATGCTCACAATCACACATACTTATACATCTGCACATGCTCACACTCACCATGCTCACACAATGCACTCAGTGCTCACAATCACATGCACACTCATGCATCTGCACACTTCAGTGCTCACACAATGCACACTCACTGCTCACCACATGCATGCTGATACATCAGCACACACTCACACTCACTGTGTTCACACAATGCACTCAGTGCTCACAATCACGCACATCCATACATCTGCACACTCACTCTCAGTTCTCACACAATGCACTCAGTGCTCACAATCACATGCACACTTATACATCTGCACACGTTCACACTCACCATGCTCACACAATGCACACTCAGTGCTCACGACCACACGCATGCTCATACATCAGCACACACTCACACTCATGGTACTCACACAATGCTCACTCAGTGCTCACAATCACATGCACAGTCATACATCTGCACTCACACTCAGTGCTCACACAATGCACAGTCCTCACAATCATGCACTCATACATCCACACACAGTGCTCACACAAAGCACTCTGTGCTCACAATCATATGCACACTTATACATCTGCACAAACTCACAACATGCTCACACAATGCACTCAGTGCTCACAATCACACTCACTTATACATCTGCACACTCACACTCACCGTGCTCACACAATGCACACCAAGTGCTCAAAATCACATTCATGCTCATACATCTGCACTCACACTCAGTGCTCACACAATGCACTCTGTGCTCACAATTATATGCACACTTGTACATCTGCACACACTCAAACCATGCTTACACAATGCATACTCAGTGCTCACAACCACACGCACATTCATACATCTGCACATTTCACTCACAGTGCTCACACAATGCATATTTAGTGCTCACAATCATGCACACTCATATACCTGTTCATACAGTGCTCATACAATGCACTCAGTGCTCACAATCACACACATTCTTACATCTGCAAATCTCAGTGCTCACACAATGCACACTCAATGCTTAAATCATGCAACTCAGTGCTCACACAATGCATACTCAGTGTTCACAACCATGCACATTCCTACACCTGCACATGCACACAGTGCTCACACAATGCACACTCAGTGCTCACAATCACACACCCTCATACACACATGCACACTCACATGCCCTCACACATGTGCACACTCAGTGGTCACACACATCCTCACACAGTGCACACCATGTTGTCACAAACACATGCACAGACAAATGCACACTCATACACACCGTCACACACACTCATACACTCACACTGAACAGAATCAGTGCACATTGTTGCATGCCCACACCTGAGCCATTCAGTCCCCGTCACTGGGATGCATTCACACCACACTATTAGTTACTAGCATTTTCCTTTATGTTGAACTGTTTAAGCTTAAATGCGTTTCTTATTTAAAAAGCAGTCTTTGCCATTGCTGCAGGTGCAAAACTGCCAGCACTTGCCCTAAGTAGATGATGAGCATGAACAAAAATGGCATCACCACCCACCACACATGATGGCCTCATCGCCCTTGGCCAGAAGGTCAGCTGTGGCCTCAGGTGAGATTAGAAGCTGGAGGAGAGGCCGTCTCCCTGGCATGAGGTAGCTCTGTGCTACCTTAGGTGGCCTCGCTGCCACCAAAGATCAGGTCCCATTTTGCTCATGAAGACGGCTGTGCCAAGCAAGCCCCCAGGCTAGAGCCCAGAAGGGGAGCCCCGAGGTGCCACCTATCCCTGAGATGGCCGAAGGGTGTTCTGGGCATCTCCTTGCCTCGGCGCACATGCTGGGCAGGCAGAGAAGCAGGCGGGCAGGTGGCTTGGGGGCAGCCAGAGGACCAGGGCCTGCCCCTGCCCTCAGTGGGTGGGCTTCAGCTGCCCACAGCTGTGGGCTGGACTGTGTCCCAGAAAGGCTTGTCTATGTCCTACATGCTGGGAACCATGAGTGTGGCATTACATGGACAGGGGGCCCATGAGCATGGCCTTACATGGACAGGGGGCCTGTGAGCATGGCCTTATGTGGACAGGGGGCCGTGAGTGTGGCCTTACATTGACAGGGGGCCCTTAAGTGTGGCCTTACATGGACAAGGGGGCTCTGTGATGGGCTGGGTTGTTAGGATGAGGCTGCCCTGCACCCACTGACTAGTGTCCTTAGAGAAGGGGACAGCATGCAGAGGTAGAAGGTGAGTGGCCTGTGACAATGGACACAGAGGCCAAAGGCCTGCAGCCATGTGCCGAGGCCACTGAGGCCACCGGCAAACACCAGGAGCCGGAGAGGCCCAGGGGTTATCCCTCAGCTTCGGCAGGCTCCACCCTCTGCCCCCTGCCTCAGCCTCCTGGCCTCCAGGGCTGAGATGATAAAGCTGCTTTTGGAAGCCCCTAGGTCGGGAGCTGGTCTGTGCAGCCCCAAAGAGATGGGGCCACTGCCGGGCCTTTCTGCCATCCATGCTCCCGTCTCTCTCCCTCTCAACCACCTCCCACACACACACCCTGGACGAACCCCTTTTCCAGCTCCAAGCCAGGGGCTGAAGATGGAATCCCACCACACAGGCACCTCCCCTCAAAGGTGGCTCCAGGATCCGGGGCTGGGGCCCCTCCTCGCCACCCACCGCAGCTGGGGCTCTGACCACGTGGCCACCTGACCCGCCCAGCCCTGGGCAAGACGCTGCTGGCAAGCTCCTTTCTCCACTCAAGGCTCCATCTTGCCAAAGCTGTCGTCCGTTCCAAAGGCCCAGCTGCTGGGCTAAACCTTATCAAAGCACCTTCCCCACCACAAGGCGGTTTGCTTGCACTTCATCTCCATCAAGGGCCCCCGCGAGGTTTCAGAATGGCACATGACCAGGGAGTGAGGTTCAGTCCCGAGTGACGAGAAGGCCATGGCAACTCAGCCCACGGGACGTGGCCTTCCTGACGCTTCGATGTCGCAAGCTACGGGCTGAATGGGACCCGATTTCTAGGACAGAATGAGAAATGCCTTTTCAGCTCAGGTGGCGCTCATTTTAATCAGTCCACATCCGCCACTGCACGCGGCGGACCGAGAGCGAGCGGACGAACTCGCCTCCCACCAGAGGCGCTGGCGTCGGGGTCAACACCAGGAGCCTCGGCCAGGGTGTGCCCAGCTAGCCCAGACCCCACAGACACATAAGTCAAAAGAGGGAGGCGGGAGCCCGCGGCCGAGCGCAGAGGGGCCTCCCTCTGCAGCCGACCTCTGGTGGCTGCTCCACACGCCCACAGCCAGCTGGCGCGGGGCCTGACACGGGGCCGCTGCGGGAGGCTGGCGCGGGCGCATACTCACTTTTTGGGCGGGTAGTCGGTGATGGCCCTATCCAGGGAGATATGGTCGCTGAGCTGGGCATTGTACCAGAACTCCTAGTATTTGCCTTCGGTCTCCTGGCTGTCATCGCGGAGGGCGGCGGCCCTGCCCCCCTGGCCCAGGCCCCCCGGTCCCTCCACCAGGCCTATGGGCTTGGCGAGGCCTGGCAGGAAAAGGAGAAGACAGGCGGTCAGGTAGGGCCCGTGGGGGCTTCCCCCACCCCGCTGGGGCTTCCCTGCCCCCTGGTCCCGGCCTCCCCGACTCCACGGTCTCCTCTCTCCCTAACAGCCCCTCTCCTTCAGGCGCCAGCTCGGCAAACTCCTGTTTTTAAAAGAAAAGCAGAGCGGTGGCTCCACGTCCACCGCACACTGGCAAGGGTTAGTGCGTCGGGAAACGCCCGCTACTCCACCAGACGGACAGCTTTTGGGGTGCAAGGGCACAGGCCGCGGATTCGTGCAGCCACATGGTGACTTGCAGATGCATCAGGCGAGAAAGGAGCCACAGACGGCGGCGGGGATGACTCAGTAGCGCTGAGCTCAAGACCATGCCCAGCTCAGCCGCGGGGACGGGCGAGGGCGGCCCCACCCAAGGCTGGACCGCGGAGCCGAGCGGGCGAGCACTGGGGACTCTGTTCCCAGAGAGACGTGGGCACAGGTCAGTGCCAGCCCTGCCGGGGCCTCCTCTAGCCTCTCTGAGACGGAACGTTCTGGAGGACAGGTTGGCTCTGGGAGTGAGGTCGCAAGGAGCAGAGGTTAAAGCAGACGAAGGCTGCCTTCCGTCAGTGTCACCTAGAGCCCGCTGGGAAGCAGACAGCTCAGAACACTTGGGAGTTGGCGTCCCCACACGCCCGCCTCGCGGAGGGGCTTCTCTAGAGAACCACCCCCACCTGAGATGGGCAGGGGCAACACCTGCCCTCCATGCCCACCTTCTCCTGCATCCAGAACCTTGGCGTGTGCTGCGATACCATTTTAAGGGGCGAGAGTGGTACTGGGGCTTACGCGGGACTGAGGGACGCGTTTGCTGTAGACGTGTCATATTCCTATGTTACTTTCATTTTACTATTGCAAAACACACAACCACCGTGTTTGAGCGTCTGCTCTTCAACCGTGTTTTCCACTTGACAAGTCTGGGAACAGACGGCCCCCAGGCGTGGAGAGGGGCGAGCACCCTGCTCGTGGGGGTGTCGGCCATGTGAAGCACCCTGCCAGGCTAGACAGTTGGGCCATGGAACCGTGGAGCTGGGGACGCGAACGCCTGCAGGTGCTTGCCCGCGCAGCCGGCTGCAGCGAACCTTCCACAGGCACGTGTTAGAAAACCCAAACGGTCCTGAAAGCTACAGAAGGAAACTCAGAAACTCTGCCGGTGCCCCTGGCTCACTGCAGCACCCCCCTTCAAAAGGAAATGACTTCCACCTTTAGCCCTCCCGTTCTGCCCACCACGCACAGGGGACAGCGCACCCCGTCCTGGCTTCCTCAGCTCGACACGATGCCCAGCGGCTTAGCGCATGAAATATGCGGAGCTTCCGCTGCTTCCGCTGCCATTCCCTACTCCTCTGCTTTCCTGGTGTTTCTTGGCTATGTTCCTGTTTTCAGTCATTCTGGTGGTTGAAATAAACCCTCAGGACTCTGTTTCTGGAAGTGTCAGCCTCAGCCGGCAACTCCTGACTCCCGGCCATGGGCGTCTGCCCCCCACGCCCCCAGCCACGGCCACTGACACCCACGTGCTGTCCACTCCTGGGCTTCCCATGGCCTCCGGCCAGAGGCCGGTTCTACAGCGAGAACCAAGTCTCCACCTGCCACGCTGCAGTACTGGGGAGAGTCACAGAACAAGCACCGTGGGTGGAGCGTGCTTTTCATGGACAAACGAAGGCCACTTCTTGGAGAATCCTCAAACCTCCAGGCAATACCCACTACTCTTCCGGACACTCCACCAGCCTCTGAGAATCGTGCGCATTTTACTTTGCTTTACTTTAGGAACCTGATGCCCTGTGTTGCTCTTCGGGGTGGGCAAAGTCAGATGAGCAGGCTCCTTCAAGGTCAGCTGAAGGTCAGCCGCATACAAAGCACAAGAGCGTTTTCTCACCAAATGATCTGCGGCTCCACCATGCGGGACCTGCCCCCAACAGCGGAATGCAAGCCCTGTGCCTCCCGGCTAGGGGTGCAAGGACCCTCCCTTCTGCAGCCCTGGGCCTCCTGGGATGAAGAGGGAGCCGAGTCCAGTCCGTGCTGTCCCCGACGACGTCGGAAGGCACTGAGCCACGTTCCGACAGCCGCGGCTGAATGCCAAGCCCAGTCCCAGCCAACGACTGTGATTTGGAAATAGTCTTTGAAGATGGGGGTGGTAGAGAGGAAGCAAAACTGGATGGGGGGCTCTTACGCGATATGCCTGGGGCCCTTAGACTGACGGGGGCTCTGGACAGGGAGACACACGGGGGAGGCAGAGAGGGGGTGCCACGGCACGCCACAGACCACCAGCCATGGGCGAGGCCAGGAAGGAGCGTGGCCCTGCCGCACCTCGATTTTGGACTTCTGGGTGGAGAACCAGGGGGCATAATGACTGTCTGTGGCACTTCAATACTGAGCCCAGGGACCAAGGCCGAGCCACAGAAGACGGTGCTTTTCTCAGGGAAAACTCTGTCTTGGGACAATGGTCTCCAGGCCTCACCTTCCCACCTACGGCCAGAGCTGGGGCGCCCCTCACCCCAGACATCAAGGGGCGGTTCACTCGTGGGACAGGGCACTGCTCCAAAGCAAGGGGCAAGGGAGAGCGGGAAGGGGTGGCATGGCCAGGGACTCCACACACTCGCCCCATGCTGTGTCCAGCCACCAGAGGCCAGGGAGGGCAGTGAGTGCCCACGGCGATCTGTGTGGGCTTCCTGCACATCACTTATTAAAGTGCTGAAATGAGCGGTTTCCCCATCAACACGGAGAGGCGGGCCGCTCAGGAAGCAGCCCGGAGTTCCAGCCTCAGAGCCCACCTGGCCCAGGTGTGAGGGGCTGGGCCTCCAGAGCATCTCCCAGCAGCCCCCTGGCTCCTGCCCAGCCAGGCCTTAACCATTTGGCTGCTGGTGGAGAATGCTGAGGGGTCCCAAGGGGGCACCTGGGAGATGTGGGGCCTGTTTGGCAGCTCTTGGGCCATTCTTGGATCTTTTCCACCACTCTGGCCACAGAGGCGCGGCAGTGAGACCCACCAGCCCGGCCAGGGGCCTTGTCTGTGCTGTCTGCTGACCGCCCAGCACCTGACAGCGCATGGACATGGACGAGCTGGACGAGGGGATGGAGCATGAATGGACGGGCCGGCGGGGAGAATGGGCAGCTGTCCAGTCCTGTGCCCAGGGAGGAGCCGGCCCAGGGCAGCTTCCCTCCCAGCAGTGCTCCCCCACCGTGAGCTGGCCTGCAGTATTCTCTGCCTCAGCGTCCCATGGCATCTCCCTCTGCTGGACTCAGTGCCCAAAGTTCCCTCTTGTTGAGGACACCAGGCCTGGTGGGCCAGGGCCACCCCTGCAAATGCCCCACCTGCCTGCAGCAACCCCCTTCCACAGAAGGCCCCTCTCCCAGGTACCAGCCCTCTGGGGTCATGTCATGTACGGCCCTGCTCCAAACGCCACCACGTGCCATGGCAGACACCCTGTGGTGCAGATCCTGCCACCTCCTTCATGGATGAGGAAACTGAGGTGCAAAGAGGCTATCCCCTTGTCCTGCAGGATTTGAACAGGACAGGCTGACCCAGGCCTTGACCTCGACCCCACCCTAGGTGCCTCCTGTGAAGCCCCCCCGCCTTGCTTCCCTGCGCACTCGATGGCGTGTCTTGTCCACCTGCCCAGCCCTGCCCTCTCCTCCCCGAGCCAGGCTCTGGCCAGCGCGGGGAGCATGTGGTCCTCAGGGAGCACCATCAAGACGGGGGCTAGCAGGGCTCCGGGAGCCCGGGGGGTGGGGTGCAGGGCGGCTCAGGGCAGGAGCCGCCACCGGAGGGCGCACGGCGAGCAGGGACACGGGGCAGGGCCACCAGTGTGAGGTGCTGAGCCTGGTCCTCAGGCAGCCCGCGATGCCGAGGCCGCGGCGTTCCCACGTCTCAGACGAGGTGCCCTCCCAAGGCCCCACGGCCAGTAACCAGGTCTGCCGGGCCCTCCGGAGCCTGTGTGTAAAGGCCGCACCATGACCGCGCTCGCCACAAAACTCCCGGAGAATCCCCACGCCACGTACCAAGGGCAGGAGAGCAGGAGCCCAGGCAGCCAGCGGGGCCAGTGCACTGCAGAGGGGCACAATGGTGCTGCCCACGTCCCAGGCTCCTGGCTGGGCATGGCGCCAGAAAGCGGGCAGCAGGGAAAGAAAGGCGGATCCCTGGGCCAGGCGCGGAGCCAAGGCCACCAGCGGCTATGAGCGTGGACGGACCCTGTGGACGCGCCAGCCCCAAGGACGTGGGGGCTTAGATGACGAGTTTCAAGGTCGCTACCTGCTGGGCCCACAGGGAGTTTTAGGAATTTGAGTGAGGGTCGTGTGCAAATCTGAATGTCGGCGCCTTCGGAAGGGCCCGTGGGTCTGGCACGCATCTGCTCTGCACAGAGTGGCGCTGGCGGAGCTGAGCATGGCGCCCTTCGGTGAGGTCCCAGCACCCGCAGCACGGGCGGCACTGCGCCCCCACCCCCGGCTGACATACTGGCCAGTCAGTGTCCAGTCCGTGCCCCCCGACACGGCTGGACAGAGAGGTGTGCTGGGTTGAACGGTGGCCCCATGAAAGCTGCGCCCCCAGACCTGTGGAAGTGGCCTCACTGGGAGAAGGGGCTGAGAAGAGGGCATCGCTGGGTGGGGGACCTAAAGTCCAGCAAGAAGTATGAGCTGAGACTCCAGATGGAAGGACCCTCTTGTGAGGGAGACAGTGCCAGGGGCTGCGGGCTGCCCCAGCAGTCAGCAGGGACATGTGGAGAGCCTGCCTCTCAGCTTTCTGCCCGCTCCTTGACTCCGACCTCTGGCCTCCGCAGCTAGGAGAGAAGTTTCTGCCTTAAGCCACCTGGAAATTTTTACAGAGGCCCCAGGAAACTAAAATAAGAGGGAAGGCAAGATTACAACAAAGGGGCAGGAGCAGACACTGGATACTTGGCCAACATCCATGCCCCCTCTTCTGTTAGCAGAACTGCAGTTTGCTTGGGAAGGTAATGAGCTCAGCTAAAATGACTGCCCCGTGGGCTGCTTTGCAGCTAGGGGTGCCAAGATCTGGCCAACAGGCCTGAAGGTGGAGTTTCCGGGAAATGAACCCCAAAGGCACAGGTTCAGTAGCTCAAGGGTCTTTGGTCTAACCCCCATTTTCCACCTGGAACTAGGGCTCAGCACCTGGGGCTGGGGCAGCCATTGTGTGGCCTTAGGCTGAAGGCCACTCAATAGGAAAGGAGGGGCTAGAAGCCAGATGGGGTCAGGCTCTGAGGGCTTCAATCAGCAAACGATTTCACATCACATGGGAAAAACAAAGCACAATGCAGTTCAGCCATCTTAGAACAACCTTTGTAACTTGCAGCTGACTTCACTTTGCTCTGACTCAGGAGCCAAGCCTTGTGGAGGCCCAGTTTATCAGGGACTCTGAGTTCTTTTGCCTGGAGAGGCAGAGGGGTGATGTCAGGAGCAAGAGGGCACAAGAAGCCAGGCTGGCTCACCACCAGCTCCTGGGACCGAGCTCCCCAAGGATGCAGACCCACTGCCAGCTACAGAGAAGGGCCTCAGATTTCCTCCACCCACTTGCCAGCCCACCTCTTCTAGCACACAGTACCTGGGACGTGTGGGTGGTGGTGATTTTCAATTTGGAAGGAAGTGTGGCTTGCAGGCTCCCAGATTCTCTCTGAGTCAGTGATTTCCATCTGTACAGCAAATTAAGCCAATGTTCAGAGAGAAGAAAGAGTCCAAATGGAGAGGCTGCCAGGCACGAGCTAGTCTGAGGGAAAAGGCAGAGCAGTGGCGCCTTGGGGAAGCAGAAAGGGTGCCATCCTCTCCAGCAAGGTCAAAGGGGACACAGGTGACCTGAGGATGCTGGGGGTGCAGCCTCTTGTGGCCTCGGCCAAGGCTTCTCACAAGGAAGGCTCCGTCAGGTGGCCCCCCCACCACCCACAGAGAGCAACCAGCAATGCTGTTTAATCACCTCCTAACTACCCCAGAAGGCAAGTCATTGGTATGACAAGAGGGAGAGGAGCAGGGAGCCCGTAAGGGGAGATCCATGTAAACTGCTTTCGGCCCCAGGCGCATTCTGTCTACCACAGACTCGAAATTCCAAAGAGGGAGCAAATAAAACCACCAAATAGGAGTGGGCCCCAAAGGGCAGTGTACTCAGGCAGGAGAGGGTCACCCGCAGCCAGCCCACGTGGAGAGAGGCAGCTCCTGTCCTCAGAGATCTGAATGCCTTGACTTGGATTAACCTTTGCCCAGCTTGGGAGAAGCAAACGCAAATCCTTTCTGGAGGAAAGTACTTCATCCTGAGCCACACATCCTGCCTCCAAATTAGCATGAATCGCCGTGACCAGCACAAAACAAATGGCACATGCGCCGGCCCGGGTGCCCCCTGCCCTTGAGGCCCAAGACACCCATCAGCCCCCTCTCAGCATCGTTCAGCAAGAGGCTGCCTGTCCATGGGACAGGAGTCGCTGCTACGCCCCCAGGGCTCCTGGCACAGGTCCTCACATGCCACAGTGTGCCACGGCCATGGCTGCCTGCACTACAGCATCTGACAGGACAGCAGCCTCGAGCACAAGGCCCGCCAGCTCCCTCCCTCTCTCCCTCCTCACCCTATAAAAATTCCGACCAATTTAACAAGCCGGCTATTAATTTGGATGGCTACCAAGTGGAGATAAAAGCGAGAGACTCTGATTTGTCTTGTGGATAATGCCTCTCTCTTCCGCTTCAATTCTACCCACTTTCTCCAAATAGCACAGCTAATTTCATTAGACAGGACTTTCAAGCTTCCCTGGGGACCCAAACTAATAACTGTCAGAGTGAAGAGACAGACTGCCCTCCCGAAATATGGTGTCAGGACTGTTTTGCAGGGCACGGCAGTGACTGAAGATGCATTCTCCCCGAGACTAATGGGGTGTTTGATAAATCTTCCTACAGAACACTTGTGTTCAACTCATAGGAATATTTATGGGGCCAAAGCTGGGAAGGTGAAGGGAGACTGGAAATCTCTGCGAAATGGATTTCCTGGCTCGTTCTTCCACTTGGCAGAGCGTGGGTGGCGTGTGAGGCAGCCACTGAGGCTACCCGGCCCAGGTTTGGGTCTAGTCTTGCTGGGGAGGAGGCTGGGGGCAGCCAGGTGGCCTTCCCCCCCTGCTGGTGGATGCTCCGGCCTCTCCCAGGAAAGGCCTGTCCCAGGGGCGCCCTGGGCGCCTCCAGCCCCAGAGGTCAAGGCCCAGCTCGGCCCGGGAGCCGCAGAACTGGAAACAGACATGGAGACGCGGGGCTGCCCTCGGGGAGCCGGTGCGGGGACGGAGGACCCAGCCCTCTTTCAGGACGCGGCTCGCTGCGGGAGCCCCAGCGCCTGGTTAACAGGAGGCACACAATCAACGCTGGCTGAGAGGACAAGCGGGGGACCCCGCCCCGCCTGGGAGACGCCCTCCCCGAGATGGACGCTGTCACCGCAACACCAAGGGACCCGCGGGGACGGGCCGCGGGCACTACCCTCAGTCCCAGGGCAAACAGCCGCTGGACAGCCGCCTTGGTGCGCCAGGCGGCCCCGGGTGCAGCGGAGGACGCAAGCCTTCGGGCTGGCGCAGCACAGTCCCTCCACCTGAGAGACGACTGCGCCGGCATGAGGCAAGTGCTCAGATGCTGGAGCCAGGCTGCCCAAACCCACAGACCGGCTCCCGGCTGTCGCCGCTATGTGCCTCAGCTTCCCCACCTTGTCCGTGAAGTTGACAGCATCCCCTCGCGGATGGCAGAGTGGAAGACGATGAGACACACACGAACCACCTCACCCCGCACCGGCCCTCGGAAGGAAGGACGGATTCTTGTCCCGTTGCCCTCGTGGCCCTCCTCATGGTGCTACCAGCACTTTGCTGCTCTGGGCATTCGTGCACCCCCAGGGGCTCCCAATAAAGTGCGGCCCCACACTTGCAAATCCCTCTGCCAAGGGCAGGGCCAGGCGGGAGCAGGACCGGGCAGGAGCGGGGGAGGGGAGGCCTGAGCCCACAGGCACAGGACAGGCTAGGGGCTCGTCAGGGGAGCAGCTAGACCCACCGCGAGGGCAACTGAGCCAGGGCCGCCGAGGGCAGCAGCCAGCCCAGCCCCAGACCCGCACACGCAGTGGTGCCCAGGGCCAGAGGGACGCACACACCTCTGTGGGGCTCTCCTGGGGGTCCTGGAGACCCCCCCACGGGGTTTATCAAGCCGGGGGTCCCGGTTCTCAGGGGCTGCCTTACTGGGGAGAGAGCATCTGCCTCAGGGCAGACCCCTGCTTCTAGGGTCCTTAGCATCCAGGAGGGAGGAGGAGCTGGGTCCTGCCCTGTAGGAGAGAAGATGAAGCAGGCCTGAACCTCATCCTGGAAGGGCCTCCACTACACTGTCTTCTCCCCTAATCTCCCTGGCAGCTGCTCTGGGGTCCAGACAGGCTGCCCCTCCTCCCCACCAGCCACCAAGGAGGCAGGAGGACACTGACTGGAGCTCTGCAGCCTGGGAAGGAGGACGCAACCTACACCCTCCTCTCAAGGGCAGCGCATGTCTCTGTGCCTCCGTTTCAGAGAGAGTGCCCCTGCTGCTGGACGCCAAGCCAGGATGAGGCAGCAGCCCCACACTGTGCCAGATTGTCTGCTGATGCACACCTCCACGCATGGGCACTGAGCCCCAGCCTTGCCTCCTACCCAACCGTTCCAACCAAATCTTCCCTTGCCCAGTGCTTGGCTTTGCTTACTTCATCTTAGCTGACAGTACCTGCCTCCCATACCCACACACTAACCCATCCACCCATCCATCCATCCATCACCCATCTACCATCCATCCGTCCACCCATCACCCATCCATCTACCATCCACCCATCCATCCATCCATCCATCCACCATCCACCCACCCAGCATCCACTTGTCCAGCCAGCCAACATACCCACCCATCCATATAGCTGGAAAATATTTATAGCATCCTGCTATGTGGCCAGCCATCATGATTCCTGTCTGTTCAAATCCTACCCTGTTGCATCTCTTTGCCTTCCTTCTCTCCTTGCTTGCATATCTGAGGATTGGCTGTGTTGGGCACTCCGCCAAGCACTTCACATGCCTCATCTTGTTTAATATAACAATCAACAAGTCATATTTCACAGATGCAGAAAACAAGGCTGACAGAGGCACACAGGCTTGACCAAAGTCTCTCAGCTGTGAACTGGACTAGATCTGTCCATTGCGCAGCTCAAAGCGCCCTCTTCCAGAAGCCTCCCGACATGTTCATCCAGAAAATACTCTTCCCTGTGCTCCTCTGAATTCCTGCATCACAGACGACACACTGCCTTCAATGGCAGGTAATTGCAGGTAGCTGCCTCCCTCCTACCTGACACAAGCTCACAGAGGAGGGCTCCTGGACCCTGAGCATTGGGCTCTGCACAACACCGCTGCCTTCTGGAATAATGTGCTAATTGGAATCAGCCGTCTCCGTGACTCCCAGTCCCCAACTTCCCACCGTAGCCTGCAGTCCACGCATTCACCTTGTTTTCCACAGGGGTGGGGCTCAATCAGGAAAGGAACTACGGAGTTGGTCCAGCGGCGTTGGGCGGGGAAGGGCAGATGGGCCGTGGGAGAATAGAAAGAAGAACAAGCACCGTTCCTTAAGGAAACAGCAGCTGAGACTCCCCAAGGTCAGCTTGATGAGCCAAGCCACCCGAGGCACTGCGCCAAGAGCTCCGCCCGCTCCTCATTCAAGCCTCCCTAGGAGCTTGCAGAAAAGCACTATAGTGTCCTCCTTTCCAGAGCGCTGGGAGCTGGTAAGTGGGTGGATCGGGGCCAGGGCCCGGCGGCCTGCGCCATGCCTGATTTTCCCCAGGACCCTCCGCTTCCACCTGGGAGCTGAGCTTGCCTGTGCCCCCACGTGACCACTCCCACGTGATCAGCACGTGGACTTAACAGGCATGTTCCACAATTCTCTCAAACGTGTGAAAAGAGCCCCCTTGTCACATTCGGCCTTTTTCTGTTATTTTGTTACTCAGAAGTAAGATCACGGCCTGCTGAGTTTCAGACTGGAGCCACCCCCGGAGCTGGTCTGACGGGAACGCACTCCCTTCTGCAGTAGGAGGTGGGAAAGATAATGCCCCAGCGGCCCGGAAGGGCCGGGAGCAAACCTCACCCATGCCCCAGTGACTGTGGGGCCTCGTTCTGCCCTGGCCCTGCGGGTGAGTGGGACGCAGGTGTTGCCCCTCGCACATGTACACATACTATTCATATTCTCTTCTTTCATTATCTAAAGTCAATTATATCCATAAATTACTTCTGGGCATTGTCTATTATAGCGGCCAAGGACAGTGCTGATATGGATTGTCCCTAGTGCCATCTGGAACTGAATACAGAGGCACTTTTTATGAAACACAATTATTCCTTCTCAAAAATCAGTATTTCAAATAAATCTGCCCACTTGTGCTTGCCTGTACCTGAAACAGATTGGACACTTCCCAGAACTCCTGACTTGCCTCTCTGGCATAAGAAGACAATATTACCTTGTAAGTGTTTCTGTTATTTTTTCTTCCAACTTTACTGCATTCAATGAATCACCCACAATTCTTTCCTTCACCTGTTCTCATATTTGTTGAGAAACACTGCTAATATGAATAAAATAGAAAATGCAGATAGATAAGGTATTCACATAATGAGACCAATGTTTTCTTTTTAATATATTGTATTAAAATATTTCATACCAGGCTACAGATAATGAAATGTTCTCAATTTTTCAAAAAATATTTCAATACTTTTACACTGGTTTATATTGTCATATTGCTCGGAACAAAACAAAAAGTAATAGTAAATGGAAAATGGTAGGTTTTTCTTTACCTTTTTCATTTTCTTGGAATTATTAGTCTGATTAGACTTTGTATTAAGCAATTATTTTAAAGGTCATAACCTACAGAATGAAAGGGCATAGCTCAGGAGAGCTAATTATGTGAATTTAGCTAGCCATTTTAATCAAGTCAACCATACATTAACAGTTATGAAAAAGAATATTACCAAGGAATTAGTTGTGAGAGAATCATCCATTAACTCATCCATCATGTAGAATCCAGACACTTTGCAAATGTACAGAATACAATCTATTTATGTCACAGATAACTAAAATTATTATATGTTTCCAGTTTATGGGAAAATAAAGCATTATGTACACATAACAGAAGAGTCAACACACTTTATCATAATCACTTGAAGTAATTCAGAAATAAATACGTACTCCTACAAATATTACATACTTATAATAAGTTCAAGGGAGGCCATAATAACCATAATAGCAGTGATTCTAGAAAATAGGAATAATAACCATTATTTTTATTTTCTAGAATCATCAAGATTTATTGTAGTTGAATTAATTAATTTATGAATCAATCAATTCATCACATTTTTATTAAGGTATCATTTGTTGGTAAATTTTTGGCCCTAAAATACTCAAATATATAATAATAGCAAGAAATGTTTATAATTAGAAATTCAGAGAGTACAAATGGAAAGAAAATATTAAGCAGAATTACATCTCCTCCAATAACTGTCCCAAAAGAATATTTTTTAAGAATTGTTTTATTGTTTCCATAGATCTTCTAATTGAAATTATTTTTGCAAATCTTACATTAATGAAATAGTTGTTATTGGAGATGTTTCTTTGAGAACTTTTTCTGGGATTTTCAATTATTCCATGAATTAAATCTAAGATGATCTTAAGTATTTTATAACAAAATAGGGATATTCTAAGACATGTTGCCAAGTTCTACCTATTTAAGGATTCATGAGATATTTTATAAAAATATTGTAAATGAAGCAATAATGGATATCATAAAGTTAGTCTTGATAACTAAGGTTATTAAGGGAGTTTATTTTTTTAATTTTATATGAGTTAGATCTTAGTTTCTTGCCAGACTTATGTCATATACTGATGTTAATCAGTGTAAGAAATAAAAGGGAAACATGTGTGAAGTTTCAAAAGAATGGAAAACAGGGAGAAGAGGAAGAAGAAGAAGGAAGATAGGGAAAAGGAGAAGGTGACAATAGAATCCCAAAATAAGAATGGAATGTACTAAGCATGTAATTTAGAACTGACTGCTGAGAAATGATACCTCATTTTTCTATGTATCTTTAATGTAATGTGTGATTTTGATGACATAGAGGACAACCTTGTGGGAGCAGAGACTCTGGATCACAGTGATTCAACAAAGTTTCCTACAGTACTTCACAGCTTGGGTGTAACCATAAAAATGAATGGTCAGCCTGAGCAAGAAGCATAGACTGGAGTGTGGGAAGCAGTGAAGCTCAGAAGGATGAAGGGTATGAGAGGAGGAAATGCACCATGAGGCACTATGTCATCTGAGCAGAAATGTGGCTTTGAAGGAATGCTTTGCCAATTACATATCAGTGTCTATTATGTTTCATTTCTCTTCCAGTGGCCCAGATTTCTTCCTCTTTATAAATTCATGTGTATTACTTCCCAATTTGTATTTGCAATTCGAATTATAGTATAAGATTAAGTAAAAAGTACATAGGACATTTTAAATAAAATCTCATGCTACTGTGATTCTTCCAGTTGATAATGGTATCTACACTAAGGAAGGATCACAATTAAGCCACAAGGGATGAAGAAAATATTTTAGAGAAAGTGAGAGAGAGAAAGTGAGAGAGAGACAGAGAGAGAGAGAGAGTTAAATCAAGTGTGAAAATTTAAAAAAAAGTAGGAGTTAATTGCTAGGAAGAGATATATGTAACTAGTGAGTGCAGAGAGAGGAATTCTCAAAGGTGATTTTCCAAATGAAATGAGTAGCAAAAGAGGAAATGGTGAAAGAAGAGAAAAAACAATCTTTCCACCCAGAGGACACATAAGGGATTACAACTGCATATAAATTAAGGAAGGATCTGATAAATTAGTAGCCGTCCATTATTTAACAAGTTCTGTTTGGTCATGAACTTATGATAAGTGTTAACATTTAGGTAATATTTTTGAAGAGTCTGGTGTATAGGAATTAGGTATATTAATTCAATAAATCCTCCAGGCAAACCTTCGGATTCCAATGTACTTATTTTCCAGCTATTAAAGTGATAGAAATTTACGTTAACATTGGTACAAGGTATTTAAGATGACATTTTACTGCTAACACTCACTTGAAAGTAAGGTACAAGGAAGGGATACAAAAGAAGCATGAGGAAATATTATGTTATGTTCTACTACCAACCAATACAGAGAAGGAACTCTGACAAACATAAGTTTATAAAAGTACATATGCTAATTTCTTTCTTCCTCTTCATTTTCCATGTTTATTTTTAGGGATTATTTACCTTCAGGTCTCCACATCCATAGCAAATTACCTAAAAGTGCCCAACTCAACCAAAGTGACTGAATTCCTGCTTACAAGATTTTCTGATGTGTGGGAGTTCAGAGTCTTACATGCCATGGTATTCCTACTGATGTACTTGGCAACCAGGATGGGGAACTTTCTTATTGTCACAGTGACCACCCTCAACCAGAGTCTTCACACTCCCATGTACTTCTTCCTTAGGAATCTGTCCATCTTAGACATGCATTACATTTCTGTCACTGTTGCCAAAGCATGTGTTATCTTCTGGTTTGACAACAGAGAAATCTCCATGATTGGATGTACAGTTCAGATATTCCTGGTGTTTTTGTTTGTTTATACAGAACTGATGTTTCTCAATATCATGTCGCTCAACTGCTATGTGGCCACCTGCCAGGCCCTCCACTACCCTGTGGCCATGAACTCTCAGGTCTGTGTCCAGGTGACTGGCCTCTCTCAGTGGTCTGGCCTACACTGGAATCCACACTGTTAACACATTCTGGGTGCCCTTCTGTCTGTCCAACGTAGTCCTTCAGTTCTTCTATCATGTCCCCTCTCTACTGAAACTGTCTTGCTCTGACACCTTAAGCAATCAAATTTTAATTCTTGTCTCTGCAGTATTGGTTGCTGGTGGCTGCTTTACCTGCATCACTATTTCTTATATTCACATATTTTCTACTGTGCTCAAGTTTCCAACCAGAGGCGAGTGCGGAAAGGCTTTTTCCACCTGTGTCCCTCATATCCTCATGGAGACCGTCTTTCTCAGCTCAGTTACTGCTCTGTATGTGAAGCCAACCTCCAGCTCAGACACAATTCAGGACGTGGTCATTTCTGTGTTCTATTCTATAGTCCCTCCTTTCTTGAATCCTATAATCTTTAGTCTTAGAAACAAGCAGATAAAGGAGGCTGTTAGGAGAATTATGAGCAGAAAACTTTATTGAGAAAAATGATAGGATAATTATTTTAAGACATCTCTACTTTAATAAGGTAAGTTGAAAATGCCTCAAATTTCAACTTTTTGTCTATTTCCAACTTTAAGAGTCATGACTCTCAGCATAGTAACAAAAATATTTTATTTTGAGATTTTTCCTTCAAAAACTGTATATTCTTTGATAACTGTTCTATCACTGCTACATACATATCTTATGTCAAGTAGTGCTGTTTCTCTTTGTTCTCCTTTAAACTTAGAGTCCTAGAAAATATAAACTATAAATTAACTTATTTTATCTTTTTGTGCCCTTAGAAGAGACATATGTAAGAATACATATTTTATATATATGTATAATGGCCTCTGAAATATGATCATAAAATAACTTTAAAGATTTTCTTCTGAATAACATGTAAGCATATGAGGAAAGTGTGGTTGGTAATCCAAATCCAAGATACCTATATTTCATAGTGTGGAAGAATAAATTTTAAAGAAGCATTACTTTTGCTTAGAGCAAAAAATATTTAAAAAATTATAAATTACTGATACATTTAAAAATTTTAGGGTTAAAACTCTTTGTTGACAGGTTTTAAGTTTCCACACCTGAAAATAAAATTGAGGTAAATATTTTCTATTTCCACCTTATGTTACTTCTTAATCTACCTATCAATGTGGTATGATGATCAAATGATGGAATTATGTATATATATTGAATATTTTTGTTTCCTTCTCATATACTAGGCCCTATACTCCATATAATAACCTTTTATGTATGAGCAGAACTCTCTAATGGATAATAAATAGTTTTCCATATTGGAAATGTGAACAAAACATGTTTATTTTTCACAAGTAATCACTGAAATATTACAGTTTTTGGTTTCGTAAATTGGGGTCAGTATTGCCACTCATTTAAATTGGCACTGCACTCTTCAATGATGTTCTCTGCACACTTTCTTTTTATGTACCATTTGCCTTAAAGTCATACTGAGTATGTTCCATCACATAAGAATGGGCATTTATATATTATCTATCTTTGTAATTGTTGAAAATATTTCTCTAAAAGGGGGAAATATAAGTTGTGTATATATTACTAGAATATTTTTTTCTAAAAAACACCATAGGACTCTAGAATTCAATGAACTCTAATGTAAATGATGCACTGTAGTTAATGCTACAATTGTAATGATATCTTTATGTCAATTTTAACAAAGTACCACAGTAATGAAGTTTTGATAATAGGAGGATATATGGAAACTCTGTATCTTCTGCATGGTTTTCCTTTAAACTTGAAACTTCCTTAATAATAAAAGAAAGGGACATGACCAGGAAAAAACACACAAAAAATATTTTGTACCTAGTAATGTGGAAAAACTAATATAATGTTCAATCCAGTTTAGAGTCCAATGACATAGACAAATAGTCATCATTTCCTTTAGAATTTGGAGAGCTTATTTTGAAATACTTATTAAAATGAAATGGTATAACATTGTACACACATAATTATATAGCATAGCAATATATAAAGCAAACATGAAAAGAAAATGTAGAAATAAAAAATAGTATCAAAATTAAACATTTTAAGATAAGGCTCACTACAACTGACAGAACAAAGTAAAAGGTAAGTAATAATATAAGCCTTTAGCTTGTAATTTAACAACTTGCCCAAATTTGCATTCATAGGGCACAATGCCCTAAATGTTCAAAATATATTTTCTTTAAAATTTACTGAATTATACCATAAGGAAGTCTGCATCAATTATAAAAATATCAATTAAAAATACCACATTAACAGAATGAGTGATAAAAAGCACATGATCATCTCAACTGATGCAGGAAAGGAATTTGACAAAATCAACCATCTCTTCTTGATAAGAGCTTTTATAAAACTAGTAATTGAAGAAAACTTCCTCAACATGATATAGACCATCTATGAAAAACCCATAGCTAACCTCCTACTTAATGATTTAAGACAGAAAGCTTTCCCTCTAAAATCAGGAACAAGACAAGATGTCCACTGTCATCACTGTTATTAAAAAATTAACTAGAATTTATTTCCAGAGAAATTAGTCTTAAAAAACAAATAAAAGATGCTTAAATTGAAAAGAAAGAAGTAAAATTGCCTTATTTGTAGATGACATGATCTTAAAAACAAAAAACCCTAAAAAATCCAAAACAAAGCATCTCGAGCTAATAAATGAAATCAGCAAAGTGGTGGATACACAATCAACACGCCAAATCAGTAGTATTTTATAAACAAACAATGAACAATAGGAAAGAGACATCAAGAAAAAAATCATTTAAAAAAGTAACTAAAAGAATCAAATATCTAGGAATAAATCTGACCAAGGTTGGAAAGTGCTTGTTCACAGAAAACTTCAAATCATTGTTAAATTAATCAGGGAAGACCAAAATAAAAGGAAGGACCACTCAATTTGGAAACAATATTCTCTTCAACAAATGGTGCTGGAAAAACTAACTGACTTTCCATATGCAGAAGAATGAAGGAAGACCTCTACCTCACACCATATACAAAAATCAACTGAAAATGGATCATAGATCTAAATTATCAAATTTAGAATTATCAAATCCCTAGAAGAAAATTTAAGGAAACATATTCAGGTGGTAGGCAATTGTTTCCTAGACTTTACACCTAAAGCACAAGGAACAAAACAAAACAAAAAATAGATAAATGGGACCTCATTTTAATTAAAAACTTTTGCTTCTCAAATTACTTTATTATGAAAGTAAAATGACAACCTATACAATCAAAGAAAATATTTGGAAACCACATATCTAATAAAAAGTTTAGTATGCAGAATATGTAAAGAAATCTTTCAACTTAACATAAAAAAATAACCTAATTAAAAATGATCAAAAGCTTGAATAGACATCTCTCCCAAGAATATATACAAATGGCCCAATAGCATATGAATAGATGCTTACAATCATTTCCCATCAGGGAAATGTAACTCAAAATCACAATGGTATACAATTTCATACCCACTAGAATGCTTATTATTCACAAAACAGCAGAATATTATCAGTGTTGGAGGAGATGCAGAGAAATAGTAGCACTCATTCATTGCTTGAGTGAATGTAAAATGCTGCAGCCACTGTGAAAGTCAGTTTGGTGGTTGCAAATAAAGTTAAACATAGAATCACTATATGACCTGGCAATCCCAGTACTAGGTATATAACCAAATGAATTGAAAGCAGGACCTTGATCAGATGTTTGTACACCAATGATCATAGCAGCATTAGTCACAATTTTCAAAAATCAAAGCAACCCTAGTGTCCATCAACCGATGTATGGATAACCAATAAGTGGAATATACCTACAATGGAATATTACTCAGTTGTAAAATGGTAAGAAATTCAGATATGTGCAACAGCCTTATGAACCTTGAAGATGTCATGTTGTATGAAATAAGCCAGGTACAAAAGGCCAAATATTGTATGATCACATTGATATGAAATTATTGAAATGAGCAAACTCAGGGCATTGGAATCTAGAATATATGTAACCAGGACACAAGCTGGTCCTAGGGATAAGGGAATTAAGCATTCAAATGCAAATAGTTCCTATTTGGAATGACAGAAATATTTTGGTAATTGATGGTGGTGATGAAAGCACAACATTGTGAATGTAACTAACAGCATTGATATAATTTCTTTAAAATTCCATGAAATTGCACTACACAAGCAGTGAATCCTAAATTAAAACATGGACTATAGTTAAAGGTACAATTATAAAAATGTGCTTCCATCAATTTCAACAAATGTACCATGCCAATGCAATGTTTCAATAATAAAGGAGTCTATAAGAACTCTGTAATTTATGCATGAATGTTCAGTAAACCCACAAGTTCTCTAATAAACTAAATAAAACTAAAAACTAAAAAAAAAAAATTAGATTGAAGAAGGGGGACTACAAGTTCTGATGAAGTGAAAGCCTTACAAGGGATGACTGGGGCTCAGTGGTAAGATCCATTCCCAGTGGGTCATATAATAAGCATCCCAGAAGAAGAGAAAGAAGAGCTGAAATGTATTTGAATAATTAATGGCTCACCATGTCTAAAATTTCACTAAAGTTATAAATCCACACATTCAAGAAACCAAGATAACTGCAAATGAGATCAATTCATAGAAACTCACACCAAACTGTTGCGGCAGACAAAACTCAGACGATGAAAAACCCAAGCATGCACTCAGAGAGGTGGAGGAACAAAGTTTTATTATGCGCTGGCCCAGAGGAGAGTCAAGTCTCCAAAAAATCTGAGCATCAAGTCTTGGTTTTCATAATTTTATAAAAGAGTCTTTATGTGGGCAAATTTCTAAGCAAGTGGGCAGGCAGGGGTTACAAAAGAAAAAGGTGTGAGTTTAGCTTATCATCCTAAAATAGAGGGCTATTATGGAGGAAAAGAGTCATTATCTGTTTAGAGTTGTAAATTCCAGTTGAAAGTGGCAGGCAGAGAGTGCTTATCTTTCTAAAGATGTGGACTCCAGGGAGAAAGGGAGGAAGGGAGAAAGGGATGAGGGGTGTTTATCTTCTTAAAGCTGTGGATTTCTGCTGAGGGGGGTTAGGGCTGCAGCACTTCCTTTATCATTCCCCCCTTTGATGCCATTATAATTCCTTATGGGGCATCATCTGCTAACATGGTATTTTTTTTTTATAGTCCCTAAGGGTTGATATTTAACATGAGGCATTACTTGGTGTTTAAGGTATTTAGGTGGGAAGTGATGTATTGTGTTAGATACCATAGAGCACATGGCCCAAAAGTTAAGAGGAAGAAGACTGAAGCTATTACTGGCATGAATGGCAAGATCCAGAAAAGGAGATCCTGGAAGTAGTTCCCATTGGCAGATGCCTGGTATACATGGTTTAAACAGTGTTTGGCTCATTTTTTTTTAAGCAGGTCTACCTTGTCCCTAAGTATCCCTGAGGAATTTGCATAGAAACAGCATTCTTCCTCCAGGGCCTGGCAGATTCCCACTGAACCTGCAGTGAGCAAGTCTAATCCTTGCCTGTTTTGTAAAACTACTTCTGCCAATGAATCTATCTGATCTTGCAACCCGTTGAGAGCCCCTGATATTTCTTTGAGGTCATTTTATGTTTCCTATGCTAGGGTTTGTATGCCCTCCTGACCAGTGAGTGAAGTCCCTGCTATTGCCACACTTCAGACTACTCTTAATCCTAAGAGTAGCGGAATTGCCTGTATTACTTGTTTGGCTCAGGAAAGCCATCCAGGAAATTCTTCTCCATACACTGAGAATGATGGTACTGGCTAAGCCAAGTAACAGATGCCCTGGCCATCCTGTGGGAGGCACCAGTAGGCATTGGTGCCACAGACCCAGATGGTGGTGTTTGCGGCACCTCTATCAGGCTCATTAAGTGGCTGGGTGGTGTTGCAGTAAGCCTTTCCAAGAGGGAGTATGGTTGAAGGAGAGCTGGTAGTTATGTTTTTACAGTTAGCTAGTTTTCCTGGGGGTTTGGTTATGTGGACTGTGAAGGGACTGGTTCCCACCACAGAGCTGTCATGGGTCAGAAGGGTTATGTTCCATGGGACAGGTATGGGGAAGATGGTTAGACCTGAGGAAGTACACAGCCAGCAGGATGCAGCTATATCGGGCTGGGATTTATTTAGGAGTTGTTGAAAAATTTGAACCTGGTTCAAAAGGACATTGTGGGGGGCTGTTCTAACTTTGGCGTTAAGCATCTGGGCAGCTTTACTGATATTTTTCACGATGGTTTTCTCTGGGGGTTTGGTTACTGGGATCAGTTGGACTAGCATGAGGTCTCCCGGGTCTGACCCCGCTGGGTAATATATTCTGATTCCTAGTTGTAGTTCTGTTTGGGCCCTTAAAAAGGTATTTTCTGATCCAATGGTTATGTGTAATAAGGTAAGTTTTATGGGGTCACAGGTTTCTATGCTACACCCTGCTGGCTAGGGATTTTCTGTAGGAGATATGGAGAAATCGGTGGGACAGGGATCCAGGAGCAGTGGCACCTACCAGCAAGCTCCAAGAGTGGCAGAATCCTCCACTCTTGTGGGGTCTTGGCAGGAGCATTTGTCATAACTCCCATAGTTGCAGCCCATACACCCTCTCCCAGGGGCAGGTATGGGGGCACGGGGGTACAGGGCAACTAGCAAGGTGTAAGGAGTATGATCTTGGATTGCCCTGCAAGTGTTAAATATTACAGAGGGTGAGGTCACATCTGCCAAGAATGGGAATGAATCATTACGCACATATTGTTTAACCCAGCTTTGACTGAATTGCAACTGCCATTGATTTTGGGGGCGGATATTGGCTTCTAGGGAGGGGGCAAGGAAGAAAAGGAAAAGCAAGTCAAGACACAGAAACATCCTATTATACACCAATAAGCTATTGCAATTAGAGTTCTATTCACTATAGTCCAGTCTGCAGGAGCTACTGCAGCAAGTCCAACTCCAAATACCAAGGTGAGTAGGCCGTATAAGCACAGGATCCAGCAGGAGCAAGGGTCCATTCAGCCGGCATTTGATGAGGTCAGTGTTCGGGGATCCTGTGTGACTCGCACTCTCAAGAGGTGGCCGGATACTGGTTGGGCTGTCCAGCTGTCCTGCACTTCATTGGGGTGTGCCTTCTTGACCCTGGAATAATGGATCCAGGGCATGATGCCTGCAACTTTAAGAGCAGTAGGAGTTTAAAGGATCAGAGTATGTAGACCTGCCCAGGAAGGCTGAAGGGTTCTTTTTTCCACTCTTTGACCCAGACTAGATCCACTGGCCGATGTGTGTGCATTGGGTGTCCCAGGGGGATGAGGTTCTGGGACAAGACAGTTTTATGTATTTGGGCTAGAGTTTTCCCCAGCTGATGGACAATAGAATCTTGGCTAGCCTCCCCAGAAGTTTGAGATTTCCTTTGAAGGCCTGGATAATTAGGGGTGGCCATCCAAATAGAATTTCAAAAGGTGAATACCTGTGGGCCCTGGAGTGCACCTAAGTTAGAGAAGGGTTAAGGGAAGTAAGTCTACTGAGGGAATACCAGTTTCTTGGCAGAATTTGGCTAGGTGGCTTTGAGGGTTCGATTCATGCATACAATTTTCCCTGAACTCTAAGGCCTGTAAGCAGTATGGAGTTTCCACTTAATTCCTAACATTTTCACCAGCTCTTGGACTATGGCAGCCACAAAGGCTGGGCCATTGTTACTTCCAATAGACAGTGGCAGCCTATATTGGGGGAATGATTTCTCTAAGTAAAGCCTTAGTCAGTTCTCCTGCCTTTTCAGTGTGAGTGGGGAAAGCTTCGACCCAGCCTGAAAAGGTGCATAGCATCACTAATAGATATTTGTATTCACGATTTGGTTTCACTTCTGTGAAGTCTACAGTGTGATCTTCAAAGGAGGCTGTGTCCATGTGCTGGATACCTGCCACAGCATGGGGGCCCTTCAGAGGGTTGTTTTTGACACAAACTTGACACTGGCTGCTGATGGTTGCACAGAGAGAAGCTTGTCGGGCTATGTAGTAGTATCCCCTGAGTAAGATTTCTAGCGCAGTTTTCCCTAGGTGGGTGGGTTGGTGGTATTGCTGGATGAGGGCATGAGCAGCTCCTTTTGGGATGGAAATCCAGTTATCTGGGAGCAGCCAAGTTTCTTCAGGGGTTTGGCTTTCCCCTTCTCTTTTGGTCCATTCCTGTTCTTCCCAGGAAGTTAATTAATTTCTTGTCCTAAGAGGGGCATCTGCTGTGTTGATTCTGGGACTCGTGTTCTGTGGGTTCCTTCAGCCACTTGCTGAGCTGCTTTGTTGGGTAGCCTGTTTCCTTGAGCTACCATATCCATTTCTTTCTGATGTCCCCAGCAGTGGATGATGGTGACTCTGTCTGGTTTCCAGATAGCTTCTAATAGTTGAACGATTTCTTCTTTGTTTTCCATTTCTTTTCAGCCTGCAGTTAGGAAGCTTCTTTCTTTATAAATTGCCCCATGGATATGAATGGCAGTGAATGTGTATTTAGAGTCAGTGTAAATGTTCACTGCTTGTCCAGCAGCTAGCTGCAGACCTCGGACCAGTGCCCAAAGTTCTGCTTCTTTTGCAGACCATCCTTGGGGTATAGATGCTGCTTCCACCACTCGTTCAGTAGTGGTGACTGCATATCCAGCAAGCTTTTCCCTGTTTTTAATGAGACTGCTCCCATCTGTACATAGTGTCTGATCTGGGGAAGGGAGTGGTTTGTCTTCGAGGTTGGGGTGACTGGCATAAACTTCCTCAGTCACTTCAACACAATCATGTTCAGGAATCCATTTCTCATCTGGCAAGAAAGTGGCAGGATTTAGACTGTGCACTGTTTCAATTGTCCCTCAGGGTTTTTCACAGAGTAAATGCTGGTAATGTGTGAGCTGGGTATTGGGCATCCAGCAGTGCCCATGTGAGTTCATTAGGGCAGTGACTGCATGTAGCACCATAACACGAATAGTCTATCTGAGGGTTAATTTTTTGGTTTCTTTGATGAGGGTTATGGTTGCCACAAGGGCTTTCAGGCAGGGTGGACACCCTGTAGCCACGGGGTCCAGCTGCTTGGAGAGATAAGTGATGGACCTCTTCCATGGGATGACTGTGTGAGGACTCCCAGTACCAGTTTGTTCTTTTCATGCACAAACAAGTTAAAGTTTTGAGTTACATTTGGGAGCCCCAAGGCAAGGGTTCAGCTGAGTTGTCTTTTGAGTCTTTGAAAGGCCCCCTGTTGAGTTTCTTCCCAGGCAAGGGATTCCTTTTCTGGACCCATCAGAACTTCATAAAGAGGTTTGGCCATGGCTACAAACCCGGGAATCCAGATACAATAGAACCCTCCAACCCTGAGGAACTCATGATGATTTCTTTTTGTGGTGGGGGTAGGGATAGTGCAGATCACTTTCTTTCATTCTGGTCTGAGCATCCGGTGCCCTTGTGTGATGCTAAACCCTAGGTAATTGACATGCTTTTTATTGATTTGGGCTTTTCTCCAAGACACTTTTTATCTAGTCTGTGCCAGAAGTTCCAAGAGAGTCTGGTTCCCTTTCCAGCAGTCTTCCTCCATCTCACTGGCAAGTAGGAGGTCATTCAGGTATTGTAAAAGGGCACACCTACAGTCTTCCCAGGTGTAGGTGGCCAGATCTGCCACCAAGACTTCCCCCAAAAAGGTAGGGGAGTTTTTGAAGCCTTGCAGGAGCTGAGTCCAGGTTAGTTGAGTTTTCTGCCAGGTTCTGAGATCTTCCTACTCAAAGGCAAACAGAGGCTGGCTCGGGGGGTGGGGGCAGCTGCAGGCAGAAGAAGGTATATTTCATGTCCAAGCAAGTGAACCAGGCAGCTTCAGCTGGCAGCTGTCCCAGAAAAATGTATGGGTTGGGACCAACCTGATGTAAGGTGAGAGTGGCATTATTGATGGCTCATAGACCCTGGACTGGTCAATATCCTGTTCTGTCTGACTTCTTTACTGGTAATAATGAGGTATTCCAGGGTGACTGGCACTTGATCTGGATTCCCACTTTTCTCAGGTGATCTATGTGTTTGACCATGTCCAATTGTGCTTCGTGGGGGATGGGATACTGCCTCTGCCAGATTGGGAATGCTCCAGGCTTCAGGTCGATGATGATCGGTGCAGGGTTCTGTGCCATTCCTGGTGGGTTTTTTCCTGCCCAAACCTGGGGGAAAGGTTCCAGAAGTTTTTCAAGATTCTAATTTAAAATTTCTTCTACTTGGAGGTTCCATTCTTCACTTCGGGGTACGGTGATGAGGAGAGTGAGGCCGGTCCTGGGGCTTAAGCTTGCTAGTCCTTCAGGTTTGAAGGTAATCAGGGCTCCCTGTTCGGTTAATAGGTCCTTACCAATTAGGGGAACAGAACATTCAGGCAGGTACAGAAATTCATGAGTCACTTTGTGGCCACCAAGCTGACAAGTTCTTGACTGGCAAAAAGTCTGTTGGCTTGACTTGTCCCCAGTTGCTCCTATGATATTAGCAGTTTTTCCACTAAAGGGGGTCTTGGGGGTTGTGACCACAGAATATTCAGTGCCACTGTCCACCATGAAAGTCATAGACTGGCCCTCGACTTGTAGTTTAACAATGGGCTTGTGGGGGCCAATTTCCAGTAAGCCCTATTGCCCCTATTTGGGGTTCAGCCCTACCAGACCAATCAGATGGCCTTGGGGCTCAGGTCAGTATTTCCCTTTGGGGATGTTCCCTCTTTGTGCCTGATTCTTTTGGGGGCACTCATTTTCCCAGTTTCCTCTTTCTTTCCAGTAGGCACATTGGTCTCTGGCCAGGGGCACCCTTCTGGTGCTTGTCCCCCCTTTTCAAGGTGGCCATTCTTGTCAGGTGGGGTCAGGATTTCCCAAGGATGCTGCCAGTAGAGAGGTTTGATGTTTTATTCTCTTCTTGGCCTCTCCTTCAGTGGCTTCATCTCAATTGATGAATACTTTGTTGGTGCCCTCAAGGAGTTGAGAGATGGCTATCCCCATGAATGCTTCTAATTTTTGGAGCTTAATTTTAATGTCCATTGCTGCCTGTGCAACAAAGGTGGTATTCACCATCCTCTAGCTTTCCAGAGCTTCTGGGTCATAAGGGATGTAGATTCTGAAGGCCTCGCAAAGTCACTCATAGAAATCTCCTGGAGATTTGTTGGGTTTTTGAGTAACTAAAGTCATCTTTGTCATGTTTGTGGGTCATTTTGCCCCTTCTTGGACCCCTCAAAACAGTGATTCCTGATATTGCTGGAGTGCAGCCTGTCCCTGATCAGTGTTGAAGTCCCAGTTAGGTTGGGATTCTGGTGCAGCCACTCTTGGCCAATCCTCTGGATTTAAGACACAAGTAGGGGCCTGCTCCTGCAGCCACTTTTCGGCTTTCATCAGAATCCATCGTCTCTCCTCCATATTAAACAAAGTCAGGAGGACTTGGCGGCAATCATCCCAAGTAGGATGATGGATTTGGAAAATGGATTCCATGCAATCAATAAGGGCCAGGGGCTTTTTCAAGTAGGATTGGGTGTGGTGTTTCGAGTTTAAGAGGTCTGTAGTTGTAAAGGGCTGGTAGTATAAAAAAGGCCTCCCAGGTTGGATGGTCCTGTCCTCGCTGATCTGGGCTGGACCTTGTGTTTCATGGAGGGGCATCTGTAATATGGGTTGCACTGACTGGATCCTCCTTGCTATTGGGGTTCCGGGGCTTTCTTCAGATCGGATCAATGTTCCGGGAGGGACTGAAGGTCGGGATGCTTCTGGGAGATCTGCTGGCACTCCTGGGTAAGGAGGAGAGGTTAGAGTGGCCGGAGTGTATGGTGGTGGTGGTGGGGTGGTGGGTCCTCTTTAGAGGACCCCTGATGAACGACTGGGTTCAGGGCCCCATTTCCTGTGCAACCAAGACCCTGCTCTGTCCCTTTTTTCCAATGCACAATTGAAACCAAGGGGCAGATTCTGGGCTATCTCTAACCAAGAGTCGATGTAGGGAAACTGATCGGGCTGGCCAGGAGTTCCTGTGACAACCAGCCACACTGCATGGACCCTGGTTATATCCAGGGTCCCTTCAGAGGGCCAGTCAATGTTAAAACTGGGCCACTCTACTTCACATAATGTTTGGAGGATGCTGGGGTTCATCTGAATGCCATAATCTCCCCAAAAGCCCTTCTTGAAATTCTTCAGCATGCAGTTTAAGAGAGAAGTTTTTGACTGTGATGAGCCCATACCCTCCATCAGTGGCACAAGACAGACAAAGGAAAGGGGTTGCCTCTTTCAAGGCCACTCAGATGCCTGCCTATCCACATCTCTCATGAGAACTTCAGGTCATTTTAATTAAGGCGCCCAGGCAAAGTTCAGGGTAAGCCATTATGTCATATGATGTAGCCACGGAAAACATGTTAGGGCCCAAGCAGGCTCCATAGCACAAGCAGTGAAGTCACAGACTGCAATAACAGAGGCAAGCCTCTGTCATCCTCATTCACACAAACAATCACTCAGAAATTACACAGTCCAACCCACAGGAATTAACAGTTCACACCCTGAGTCAGTGGTGCAAGACAGATGAAGTAAGGGTTTGCCTTTTCTGAGGCCACTCAGATGCCTGCCTGTCTACATCTATCATGAGAACTTTGGCTCATCTTAACTAAGGCACCCGGGCAGAGTTTGAGTGGGCTGATATACCATATGATGTAGCTGTGGAAAACAGGTTAGGGCACACTCAGGCTCCATAGCACAAGCTGTGGAGTCACAGACTGGAATAACAGATGCAAGCCTCTGTCATCATCATTCATACACACAATCACTCAGAGATTACACAGTCCCTCCTTCAGGGTGTGCCCTATCCTGGGATCTTGATATTTGAGACTTTGGGAGGTGATCAGTCTTCCCTTCTGTCTGAAGATGGGACTGACTGAGGACTTGGCACCTGGGGCCTTCCCAACTGAGTCAGGCCAGGGTGTGATCCCACTGGGATTGCCCCCAAAGGAGGTCTTGTTAAAAGGACGGGTGGCACCTACCTCATTCACTTGGAGATTGCCACCCACCACACCCATCAGCCCCAAGCCAAAGGCACAACAGTCATGCTCAGTTGTGTTTCCCAGTCAGGAAACCAAATGTTGTGGCACATGAAACTTAGATGATGAAAAACCTAAGGGTGCACTCAGAGAGGTGGAGGAACAAACTTTTATTATACATGGGCCCAGAGGAGAGTCAAGTCTCCCTAAAAATCTGAGCCCAGATTCTTGGCTTTCAAAAGTTTATATAGGGACTTAAAGGGGGCAAATTCTAAGCAAGTGGGCAGGCAGGAGTTACAGAAGCAAAAGGTACAAGGTTAGCTTATCTTCCTAAAGCAGAAGGCTATTAGGGAGGAAAAGAGTCATTATCTATTTGGAGTTGTAAATTATAGTTGAACGGAGCTGATGGTGGGTGCTTATCTTTCTAAAGATGTGGATTCCAGGGAGAAAGGGAGGAAGGGAGAAAGGGATGAGGGGTGCTTATCTTCTTAAAGCAGTGGGTTTCTGCTGAGGGGGGTTAGGGCTACAGCACTTCCTTTATCAAAACTACAACATAATTAACTTTGTATAAAATGAAAGACAAAAATTCTCAAAGACAGAAAGAGAAAAACACATTACCAATAGGGGAACACCAATTCAAATGGCATTTTAATTCTTCCCTCAAAGAACAGATATAAAAAGGAAGTAACACAATATTTTTCAAGTACTGAAAGAAAATACCTGTCAACCAAAAATACTGTATCTGGCAAAACTATCCTTCAGAAATGAGGATAAATAAACACATTTACAGATGAAGGAAAACTAAGAGAAAGCTCTCTAATTAGAAATGAAATGATAACAGAATTATGGTGGAAATGTCACAGAAAAAAAGGATAATAAATTGAGTAAAAACAGACATACTTATAATGGAATATCCTCCTCCTGGGTTCTTAAAACATATTTGATGGCTGAATCAAAATTGGTAAAATCATCAGTTGTTAAAAAAAATTTATACACTGTGATGTTCTCTCAAACAGTATGAATAAAACAAGATGGAATTCTTAAAAATATTCAAATAACCTACAGAAAATTTTAAAAATAAGAAACAGAAGAAACAAATGGAACAACAACAAAAAAGAAGGTGTTGGCTCTAACATACCAATATTTACTTTAAATGTAAATATTTAAATAATATACACCAATTACAAAACAGAAATTGGCAGCATGGATACAAATGCACATACAAAGTATGTACTATTAGAAACCCACTTCAAACACAACATAGTTACATTGAAAGTAAAGGTATGCAAAAAAGATACACCATGCTAAAATCCATTAATAAATTGATTGTTATTATCAGATTTAAGTAGATCTCAGGGGAAAGAAAATTACTGGGAGAAAGGTTGAACCAAACAAGAAGACACAGTGATCCTACATGTGTATGCATCAAACCACAGGGTTTTAAAATACATGAAACAAAAACTGATCAAGCTAAAGGGAGAATTAGAGAATGCATGGTTAAAATTGAGAATTTCAACATTGACCCCTGAGCAAATGATAGAAAAAGTAAATATTAAACTAGCAAAAATATAGAACTGAAAAACGCCAACCATCAACAGGATCTAACCTTCATTTTTTGGAGTACTCCACTTGAAAATACCACAATTTATATTTTTTTCAAAAGCTATTGGAATGTTCTCCAAGATAGATCATATCCTGTGTCAGAAAACAAATCTCAATAACACATTTTTTGTTTTGTTTGTTTATTTCTTTTTTCTTTATTTCAACAACATTTTAATAATTGATATCATACAGAATATGTTCCTTAACTGTAAAGAATTCAAACTAGTAATCAATAACATGGAGAAAACAAAATTATTCAGAGTTGGAAATAAAAAACTACACTTCTGACACTTCATCTGTCAAAATTAATACTTCATTCTTATATTTTGTGAGATTCCAGTCTTTAATTCTATCATTTAATTTCTAATTAGAATTTTCTGTGGTCATTTTTTATGGATAGATCTGCTAGAGAAAAATTCACTTAGTTTTCCTTCATCTATGAATGTGTTTAAATAAAATAAATAAATCTGAATTAAAATGAAAATATGCCATATCAAAATTTGTGAAATATAGCTAAAACCTGTGTTAGAAAAATACATAAGAAAAGGATGGACACTTCAGATCCCAAATCATTTTAGTATTACTAAAATTAGAGAAAGATACAAAAAAGGAGAGAGTGAGAAAATATTTCTCTTCTACATAGACCTAAAGATCCTTTACAAAATATTAGCAAATTGAATCCAATAATGTAGAAAATGAATTATAGACCATGATCAAGTGGGATTTGTTCAGATATGAAATACTGGCTCGATATTTGAAAATCAATCAGTGTAATGTCCCTTGTTTACAGATTAAAGAAGAAAAAATAAAAAACAAAAAATCACATCAGTTGACACAAAAAGCATCTGCTAACATCCAACACCTATTCATGATTTTTTATAAAAGCCCTGGAGTTAGGAATAGAATTGAAATTCTTCAGCTTGATAAAAATTATTTATAAAACCAAACATAACTTACACCTAAACACATACTTAATGGTGAAAATTGCTATTCTTATAGGATCAGGAACAAGGCAAAGTCATATGCACTCCTCGTTCTTATTCAAAAACTGTGGTACATCAATAACCTGGAAAACTACTCAAAAGGAAAACTAAGTATGCTATTGTGACATGAAATAATTTGGATTGATATTCAGAGAATTATATCAGTTCTCTTCCAATCTAGGAATATCACAAGCTATAAGTGATTCCATTTACATAACATTCTCAAAATGATAGAATTATTGAACTGGAAGGAAATCAGTAATTGCCAGGAATTGGGGAAGTGAGGATAAGGGTGTGGATATAAAGGGGAACACAAAGGATCCTTGTGGTCATGAAACAGTTTGTATCCTCATCTTCACTTATGATAAAAATTGGACAACAGTAAGCACACACACACTCGCACTCACAGGAGATGTTTCAGTATGCTAAAGCTGCCAGGAGCAAAGTATCAGAAATGGGTTGGCTTTTATAATGGGAATTTTTTAAGGGAGAATCTTACAGTTCCAAGGCTGTGAAAATGTCCAAATCAAGACATCATCAGAGACTGTCCCACCAAGGTTGGCTGCTGGTGATCCTGGAGTCTAGCAATGTAGCAAGGCAAAATGGATCACAATCTTTTCTGAGGCCCCTACTTTCCTATTCAGGCTCACTTCAAAGGCCCTAAACTGAAGTGATCTAATCAAAATTCATCTAATCAAAAGGTCTTTTAACTGAATCTGACCAAAAGATCCCATATACAATGGGCTTCCATGCACAGCAAGGGATTAGCTTAAGAACATAATTTTCTGGGTTCCACAAAAGATTCAAATCAAGACAGGAGACAAGTGAAAATGAAATGTCAGCAAGATTTGCAGACTTTTATCAATGTCAATATACTGATTCTTATGGTATAATACAGTTTCTTTGCTTGTTTGTTTGTTTTTGGAGGTACCAGGGCCAGGGGTAGAACCCAGGACCGCATATGTGGGAAGCCTAATGCTCAACTGCTGAACTACACTGGCTCACAGAATATCATATAGTTTTAAGGGATGTTATCATTGAAAGGACTTGAGTAAAGTGTACACAGAAACTCTATTATAATTTTCAGCTGCATATCAATCTAGAAATATATAAAAAATAACATGTGAATAATCAGGACAGATCAAATTTTTGAAGCATAGTCACTAACCATGGTCAATGGCTTCCACTATGGTTTACATTCTGTGTTGCACACTCTTATAGGTTCAAACAAAATGTATAATGGCCTGTATCTGCCATTGCAAAATCATGGAGAACAAGTCCAATGCCCTAAAAATGCCTCAAGCTACATCCAGTCTTCTCTCCCCTTCCATTTGGAACCCATGGTCACCACTAGGTTGCAATTTTTGAACAATAATGTTCATAGTTACATGCATTAATATTTAGGGCTTGCCATATTAGTCTTTCTTCTTTTTTTAGGCACTATGTTCTTGAGAGACTCTTACCGCAATATTTGATAACATAGCAGGACTATCCAGGATGAGAGTTAAATATTTTCTTGTTTACTGTGTGTGTCTCCACCCACCACAATAACACCATATGACAAGATCAACACTTTCATATTCCATAGAAGCATGCCCCAAGTGCACCCTTTCCCACATATCCACCCACCACCAAAGCTCTGCACAAATAATCCACCTTTGCCATATTTGCTAAAAGAACATTCCCACCATTGTAGTTTTAACCATGGACCTAAAATTTCCCTGGGTTCATCTCATCCTTCTTCCAGCCCTCCTCCCTCTTCTATGGATAGCCAACCCCCAACCTTCCCCTCCCACACAGCTCACTTTCACATTCAAGTACCATCGACCCTACTCACAGCCATGCACCACTGTCACCACCATCCATTGCCCAACCACAACCCTTTCACCTTATCATAGGTTCTGCCCATATTGCGCATAACCTCACCACACTCTACTTCCTTTGTTCCTCATGATAACCTCTCTTTGAGATCTTAGATCTGTGATTCTGCCCAATGTGCTTAGGTCATATCAGGGAGATTGTGTAATATTTGTCCTTTAATGATTCGCTTGCTTCACTCAACATAAAGTCTTCAAGATTCATCCACATTATCCCATGTGTCAACAATTCATTTTTCCTTAAAGCTGTGTAAGATTTCATTATATGTATATAGAACAATTTGCTTATCCATTCACTGTTGATGGACACTTGGGTTGCTTCCAACTTTTGGCAATTGTGAATACTATCGTTATGAACATGGATGTGCATATGTTTGTTCGTGTCCCTGCTTTGAATACTTCTGGGTATATGACCATCAGTGGGATTGCTGGATCATATGGCAGTTCTATAGTTAGCTTCCTGAGGAACTGACAAACCAACCTCAATAATGGCTGCACCATACTAACTCCCAGCAGCAGTGGATGAGGTTTCCTCCACATTCCCTTCCAAACTAGAAGTTCTCTGTTTTTTAATTGCCACTAGTCTAATAAGTGTAAGAAGAAATCTCATTATAATTATGATTTGCATTTTCCTAATAACAATTGATGTTGAGTATCTTTTCATGTGCTTTTTTGCCATTTGTATTTCCTCTGTGGAAAAGTGTCTATTCAAATCTCTTGCCCATTTTTAAAAAATGTGTTGTCTTTTAATTTTTGAGATGTAGGGTTTCTTTACATAAGCTGGATATTAAGCCATTATCAGATAAATGGTTACCAACTGTATTAGTCAGCAAAAGGGATGCTAATGTGAAATACCAAAAATGGGTTGGTCTTTATAAAGGGTATTTATTTGGGGTAGAAGTCGACAGATACCAGGTCATAAAGCGTTAAGTTTCTTCTCTCACCACAGTCCATTGCCACCTGTTAGAGCAAGACAGCTGCCGGCGTTTGCCAGGGCTCAGACTTCTAGGGTTCCTCTCTTCCTGGGGCTGCATTTCTCTCCGAGCTGAGCTCCTGTTTCCTCCATGAGTTCAGGTGTAGACGATCAGGTGAGCGGCTTGCTTCTCTTCTCCTGGGGCCTTCTTTCCAACATCAAAACTCCTTCTCAAAAGACTGCTTCAACTCTGTTCTTTGCCTTGCCTTTTATATTCGATTCCCCACCCACCAAGGGGTGGGGCTCAATGACCTACTGATGTGGCCCAGTCAATGCACTAATCATAACTTAATCATGCCCAGATTAACAGATCAGTTTACAAACATGATCCAATTATATTTTTGGAATTCATAATTACATCAAACTGCCCAACTGTAACACTCCACACTCTGAATTCCAAAAAATACATTACAATATTCAAAAAAACTTAAATCAGTAACAATTCAAGTAAAAAATCATATCATAATCAGTTTAAAGAAATAAAGTTCATCTTGAGGCAAAATCCCATCTGCTATAGACCTCTGAAACTTACAGAACCATTTAACTTCTTCCAATACACAAATGGAAAGACAAAGGATAAACATTTTCAATATCATAAGGAGAAATTGGGGTGTTAAACATGAGTCATGGATCCTTTACAGTTCAGTAAAACTGCAGGGCATCCTCCATTTGATTTCAAAGTCTGAGAGTCATTCTTAAGAAGATGGTTTCTTCTCCTTGGGGCCAGATGGGAACTGACCCTTTCCACAGGCTTGCCCAATGGCCATTTTCTTGGTTCCAACCTCATCAACATCTGGGTGTCAACCAAGCTCCAGACCTCACCCTCCAAGAATGTTGGGGTGATTGCCACACCTTACCCAATCTTTGGGTTAGAGTCTTAGCCCCCCTAGTACAGTGAGGTGAAGACAACATTCTCCCTAACCTTTGGAATACAGGTTCAACCTCTCAGAGAAATGAGTTGACCACCTGGCCTTCCCTAACCTTTGGCATAGAGATTCAACCCTCTCAGAGCAATGGGTTGACCACCTGGCCTTCTCTAATCCATGGGGGAGAGGTACACCCCTCTCAGACCTATGGGGTGTTGACCTTAACTGCCCTAATCTTTGAGGAATGTGCTCCACCCTCTCTGCACTCTGTGATGGCAAAACTCTCGTAGACAATTGGGTGGGGACATCCACCTTCTTCAACTGCTGGGGAAAACTCACCCTCTCTGTACCATGGGGGATCAAAACTTTCTCAGAACATCGCTTAGGAACATCCACCCTCTTCAACTGCAGGGGCAAACTCACCCTCTCTCTTGGCCCAAGGAAATGTCTTAAGTCCAGATCTCTGCTTCCATGGTTTTCTTCTTAAAGCTGATTCTCCTTCAATCTCTCCTTTCCATGTTCTCTTTTGTCCCAGCTGACAGTGGTTTTGTTCATACAGCTCTCTCAAAAACGTTGTTGTTTTAGCATGCAAGAAGCTGGGGTGCAAGCCATCAGACAGTAAGACTTTCCACAAGTCTTTCTGAGATAATTGCATCTTTAATTTTAAGTTACGAGTTCCAGGTTTAGCTAAGTCCTCAAATGGGGCACTTTCATCTGGAAATTTGATTTCTAGAAACTTGGAAGTTCTGGAATCAGTTTCTGTTTCCTTTGTGCCCAAAAGTTCAGTCCTTAGTGTATTTTGCTCATCTAGTATTTTGCTATAAGCTGCAAGGAGAAGCCAGGCCGCATTCTCTGAGTTTACCTTGGAAAGTTCTTCAGCTAATAGCTCCAGTTCACCATTTTAAAATTCTGTCTTTCATATAACACCAGGAGTTAATCTTGCTAAGTTCTCTGTAACTTTAAAACATGGATCACCTTTCCTCCAGTTTCCAAAAATAGTTTCATCATTTACTTCTAAGGCATCATAGAAAGTCTCTTTAGTGTCCATATTACTATCAACAGTCTCTTCAAAATTATCTAGGCCTTTTCCAACAAGCATTTCACAATTCCTCCAAAAAATACCACTTACCCATTTATAAAACCATTCCAACATTTTGGTATATGCAAAAGCACTACCCCACTCTCAGTACCAAATTCTGTATTAGTCAGCCAAATGGGTGCTAATGTGAAATACCAAAAATGGGTTGGTCTTTATAAAGGGTATTTATTTGGGGTAGAAGTCCACAGATACCAGGTCATAAAGCGTTAAGTTTCATCTCTCACTACAGTCAATTACCACCTGTTAGAGCAAGACAGCTGCCGGCGTTTGCCAGGGTTCAGGCTTCTGGGGTTCCTTTCTTCCCAGGGCTTCATTTCTCTCCAGGCTTAGCTCCTGTTTCCTCCACGAGGTCAGCTGTAGATGATCAGGTGAACGGCTTTCTTCTCTTCTCCTGGGGCCTTCTTTCCAACATCAAAACTGCTTCTCAAAAGACTGCTTCAAATCTGTTCTTTGCCTTTCCTTTTATATTCGATTCCCCACCCACCAAGGGGTGGAGCTCAATGACCTACTGATGTGGCCCAGTCAATGCCCTAATCATAACTTAATCATGCCCAGATTAACAGATCAGTTTACAAACATGATCCAATTATATTTTTGGAATTCATAATTACATCAAACTGCCCAACTATAACACCAAGTAATTTATCCCATTGAGTAGACTGCCTTTTCATTTTCTTCACAAACCCATTTAAAGTGCAATTTTTTTTTTAATTTCGAGGAGGTCCACTTATCTATTTTTTTTCTTTCTTTGCTCATGCTTTGGTGTTAAGTGCATGAAATCACATCCTATTACAAGTTCTCATAGATGCTTCCTTACATTATGTTCTGTGGGTTTTTTGTTGTTGGCTCTTTTATTTAGATTTTTGATCCATCTTGAGATAATTTTTGTTTAGGGCATGAGATTGTGATTCTCTCCCATTCTTTTGGATATGGATATCCAGTTCTACCAGCACCATTTGTGAAGCGGCCATTCTTAAACAATTGAGTGGACATTGTGGGCTTGTCAACTATCAGTGGACTGTATAAGTGAAGATCTATATAAGAACTCTCAAATTGCTTGTATTGGTCACTTTGTTTATCTTGGACCAGTACCGCACAGTTTTGACCACTGCAGCTTTGTAGTATGATTTATAGTAAGGTAGCATGATTCCCCCAATTTCAGTTTTGCTTTTCAATATTTTTTGTCTATTCAGGGCCTCTTGCACTTACAAATAAATTTCATAAATAGCTTTTCAAATTCATAAAAAATTCCGTTGTGATTTTTAAAGGGATTGCACTAAATCTGTTAATTTATTGGGGTAGAACAGAGATCTTAATGATGTTTAGTCTTCCAATCCATGAGCATGCAATATTCTTCCATTTATTTAGGTATTTGATTTTCTTTAGCAATGTTGTATAGTTTTCTGTGTATATGTTCTTTACATATTTAGTTAAGCTTATTCTTAGATATTTGATTCTTTTAGTTGCATTTTGAAATGGAACTTTATTCCTGATTTCCTCCTCATATTGCTCATTACTGTTGTACAGAAATGCTACTAATTTTTTATGTGTTGGTCTTATATCCTTCGACTTTACTGAGCATGTTTATCAGCTCTAGAAGCTTTGTTGTAAATTTTTTCAGGGTTTACTATGTATAGGATCATGTCATCTGCAAATAATGAAATTTTTACTTCTTCCTGTCCAATTTCGGTACATTTTATTTCTTTTGTTTACCTAAGTGCTTGAGCAAGTACTTCAAACACAATATTAAATAAGAGCAGTCACAATGGTAATTCTGACCCTGCTCCAGATTTTAGAAGGAAAGTCTTTAGCATTTCACCATTGAATATGATGTTAGTTTTGGGTTTTCATATATACCCTTTATCATGTGGAAGTTCCCTTCTGTTCCTAAGTTTTGAAGTATTTTTCATCAAGAAAGGGTGCTGTATTTTGTCAAATGCTTTTTCTAAACCAATAGAGATGATTATGTGATTTTCTTTTGATCAGTTAATGTGGTGTATTATATCGATTGATTTTCTTATGTTGAACCATCTTTGCATACCAGGAATGAAACCCACTTGATCATGGTGTATACTTCATTTGTTGTGTTGCTGAATATGATTAACAAGTTTTTTGTTGAGGATTTTAGCATCCATGTTCATTAGAGAGATTGGTTTATATTGTTCTTTTTTTCTGGTATCTCTATGTTGCTTTGGTATTTGGGTGATGTTGGCATCATAGAATGAGTTAAGCAATGCTTGACCACTTTCTTTTTCTTTGGAAGAGTTTAAGAAGGACTGGTGTTCCTTCCAGAATGATAGGTAGCATTCACCTCTTAAGCCATCTAGTCCTGGGCTCTTCTGAGTTGGGAAATTTTTGAAGACAGATTAAATCTCATTACTTATAAAGGTCTGTTGTGTTCATCAATTTCTTCTTTCATCAATGTATCATCTAAGTTATCCATCTTATTGTCATACAATTTTTCAAAGTATCCTCAAATGTTAATCTATTTCTGTGGGATCAGTGTTGATATCCTCTCCTTCATTTTTATTTTATGTTATTCCATCTTCTTTCTTTATGTTGTTAGTCCAACAAAGGGTTTTATCAATTTATTAATCTTCCCCAAGAACCAGCTTTCATTTAGTTAATTTTTGTAGATTTTTTTTTAATTCTCAATGTCTATTAGTTCTGCTCTAATATTTGTTAATTCCTTTTTCTCCTTGCTTTGAGATTAGTTTCTTGATGTTTTTTCTATTTCCTCTAGTTGTTCAGATAGTTCTTTGATTTTGGCTCTTTCTTCTTTTTAAATATAAGCATTTATTTGCTATAAATTTTCCTTTCAGCACTGCTTTTGCTGCATCCCATTGGTTTTGATAGGTTATGTTCTCATATTCATTCATTTCATGATACTTAGAGATTTCTTTTGTAATTTCCTCTTTGACTCTCTGATTTTCTGACAGTGTGCTGTTTAACTTCCATGTCTTTGTGCCTATCCTGGTTCTATGTCCCTTTTTAATTTCCAGCTTCATTCCAATGTGGTCAGAAAAATTAATTTGTATAATTTCAATCTTTTTGATTTGGTTGAAAGTAGTTCTGTGACATGTGGTCCATCCTGGAAGATGATCCATCTGCACTCAAGAAAAGTGTATATCCTGCATATTTGTGTGTAATGTTCTGTGTATATTATATTATATTTACAATGTATTATTCAAGGTCTCTGTTTCTTTATTGAACATCTGTTGAGATGTTTTGTCTAACGGTGATAATGATATATTAATATCCTCCACTAAAATTGTAGAGACATCTATTTCTCCACTTAGTTTTTCCAGTGTTTGCCTCATATATTTTGGGACACTCTGGTTAGGTGCATACATATTTATGATTATTCTGCCTTCTTGATAGAATGCCCCTTTTATTAATATATAGTGTCCTTCTTTGTCTATTACAATAGTTTTACACTTAAAGTCTACTTTGTCCAATATTAATATAGTTAATTTCACAGTATTTTGGTTATTGTTTGCATTTAAAATAATTTCCAAACCATTCATTTTCAGTCTCCTTCTGTCCCTGGGTCTAAGATGAGTTTCTTGGAGACAGCATAAAAATGCATCATATTTCCTTATCTATTCTGCCAATCTGTGTCTTTTGATTGGCGAGCTTAAACCATTAACACTCAATGTTATTACTGTCAAGGCGTTACTTAGATTAGCCATTTTTTCTTCAGTTAAACTCACAAACACCCTACATTGATGAAAGAAGAAATTGATGAACTCAACAGTCCAATTACAAGTAAAGAGATAGGTTCAGTCATCAAAAACCTACCAATTAAGAAAGCCCAGGACCAGATGGCTTCTCAGCTGAATTCTACCAAACATTCCAGAAAAAGATAACACCAATTTTGCTTAAGCTCTTCCAAAAAATAGAAGTAGAAAGAATATTGCCTAACTCATTCTACAATGCCAACATTACCCTAATATCAAAACCAAACAAAGACATCACAAGAAAGGAATATTACAGACCAATTTCTCTAATGAACCTAGATGCTAAAATCCTCAACAAAATACTTTCTAATCGCATTCAACAACATATCCAAAGGATTATACACCATGACCATGTGGGTTTCATCCCAGGTATGCAAGGATGGTTCAATATAAGAAAATCAATCAATGTAATACAACACATAAACAGATTGAAAGAAAAAAGTCACATGATCATCTCTATAGATGCAGAAAAAACATTTGACAAAATACAGCACTCTTTCCTGATAAAAACAATGCTAAAGATAGGAATAAAAGGAAACTTTCTGAATATGAATAAGGGTATATATGAAAAACCCAAAGCTAACATCATCTTCAATGGTGAAATCCTAAAAGCCTTCCCTCTGAGATCAGGAACAAGACAAAGATGCCCACTATCACAACTCCTATTTAATATTGTCTTGGAAGTACTTGCTTGAGCACGGAGGCAAGAAAAAGATATGAAATGTATCGAAATTGGAAAAGAAGCTGTAAAAATTTCATTATTTGCAGATGACATGTTCCTCTACATATAATGCCCTGAGAAATCTACAACAAAGCTTCTAGAACTTATAAAGGAGTTCAGTCACATTGCAGGCCACAATATCAATGCTCAAAAATCAGTAGCATTTCTGTACACCAATAATGAGAAATCTGAAGAGGAAATCAAGAAAAAAATACCATTTGCAATAGTAAATAAAAGAATCAAATACCTAGGAATAAATTTAACTAAAGGTGTAAAGGACTTAGATACAGAAAACTACATGACATTATTAAAGGAAATCAAAGAAGACTGAAATAAATGGAAGAATATTCCTGTTTATGGATAGGAAGACTAACCGTCATCAAGATCTCTATCCTACCCAAACTAATCTACAGATTTAATGCAATCCCAATAAAAATCAACACTGTATTTTTTAAGGAACTGGAAAAACTAACTACAAAATATATGTGGAAAGGTAAGAGGCCCTGAATTGACAAAGACATATTGAAAAGGAAAAATGAAGTTGGAGGTATCACATTACCTGACTTCAAGATATACTACAAAGCTACAGTGCTCAAAACTGCATGGTATTGGCACAATGACAGACATACTGACCAATGGAACCAAATTGAGATTTCTGGTATAGATCCTTGCATATACAGTCCTCTGATATTCGACCCAAGCCCACTCAGTTGGGAGAGAATGGCCTCTTTAACAAGTAGTGCTGGGAAAACTGGATATCCATAAACAAAAGAATGAGAGAGGAATACCATCTCACACCTTATACAAAAATCGACTCAAGATGGATCAAAGATCTAAATATAAGAGCCAAAATGATAAATACCTTAGAAGATAATGTAGGGAAGCATCTACAGCACCTTGTAATAGGAAATGATTTCATGAACTTCACACCCAAAACACGAGCAGCAAGAGAAAAAATAGTTAAAAGGGATCTCCGCAAAATTAAAAACTTCTGCACCTCAAAGGACATTATTAAGAAAATAAAAAGCCTACCCAATGGGAGAAAATATTTGGCAACCATATATCTGATAGGAGCCTAATATCCTGCATATATACAGAAATCCTACATCTTGAAAAAAGACAAACAACTCATTTAAAAAATGGGCAAGTGACTTGAAAAGACACTTCTCCAAGGAAGAAATATAAATGGCTAAAAAGCACATAAAAAGTGCTCGACTTTGCTAGCTACTAGGGAAATGCAAATCAAAACTACAATGAGATACCATTCTACACGCATCAGAATGACAGTTATTAAAAAAATTAAAGACTATAAGTGTTGGAGAGGATGTGGAGGAATAGGAACACTCATCCACTGCTGGTGGAATTGTGGAATGGTCCAGCCACTGTGGAGGACAGTTTGGTGATTCCTCCGAAAACTATCAATAGATCTTCCATATGATCCAGCGATTCCACTGCTGGGTATATACCCAGAAGAATTGAAAGCAAAGACATGAACAGATATATGTACACCAATGTTCATAGCAGCAGTGTTCACTATTGCCAAAAGTTGGAATCAGCCCCAGTGCCCATCAACAGATGAACGGATAAACAAAATGTGGTACATACATACAATGGAATATTACTCAGCTGTAAGAAGGAATAAATTGCTAACACATGGAATAACATGGATGAATCTTGAAGACCTTATGTTGAGTGAAGCAAGCCAGGCATTGAAGGATGAACAGTATATGACCTCATTGATTTGAATTGAGGAAAGTGAGCAGTCTGTGAGAACCAGTGTCTGAAATATAGGTTAACAAGGAAGAGAAAGAGAAGAGAAGGTTGTGAGCCATCACCCATATGGACATAATCTATGGTAAACTGATAGAGTATAGTTGCATATTGAAGGATAGGACAGGTGGGTAGAGATATTACTGAGCTTGGTGGTGCAGGTTGACAGGTGGGTAGATTAGGAAGGGTGGGTTAGAATACCCAGGATAATGGGGGGAGAGATGGGAGGGGGACAAGGTGAACATTGGATTTGTGGGTATGATGTTGAAAGTGCAGGAGTGGGAATGCTCTTATGGCAGTATGACAAGGTAGTGTCACTGGCTTAGGGTGTAGGTTGGGGGGGCATTCAGGAAGAGGTGCATCTGGAGTAGGCTTCTGGGAAGTGTGTGAGTGTTCATGCTGTCATAATGTGTTGTGTCGGTGGGTGGAGACCCACATGGTGAGTGGGAATAAGAGGGACCCCCATCTTTGGGAGGACCAATTCACCCAGAAAGAGACAGCTGGGTTTCTCTTAGGTGCAAGGGTGTATCCTAATAGGAAAGGATAATCAGCATATAAAGACTTCTTGTTGCATGTAAATATGAATCTTGTCATCCAATGAGTCAAGTCAGGGGAGTGTCATGTGCCCAAGGGGGATAGGGAGGAAAGAACAGAAAAGTTCAAACAGTGGGTATTTAGTGGTCATGGGAAATGTTTTTCATTGCCTTACAATAATGGACACAGGACATGGCAAATATCATCAAAAATTATTAAACTCTACCATCTAAATTGTAAAGTATATTGTAAATCATTGACAATATTTAGTAGCTATGTTTCACTATCTGTATAATAGTTGTAACAATGCTATCATCCACAGAAAAAAGGTTTCAATATGGGGTGAGGAAAGGGGAAGGAAGTTGGGCATATGAGAGCCTCTAGTATTCTGTGTGTGACTTTGCTGTGATCTAAAACTCCTTTGAAAATTAAACAAAAATTTGGGAGACACTGGGGAGTGAGAGGGGGCAGGTGCCACGGTACAGACTGGACACTCGATAATGTAGTGATAAAAGTGAAAATGTTAAAAAAAATTTAATTTTTTTGTGTTTTTTTCCCATTTTCTGAGTATCCCAATCCTTTAATTTTATCTTATTTCTAGTGTGTTTTTAATTTTCCATGTATTTTATCTCTTATATTTAAACTTATCTTTATTATTTCATTTTCCTCTTAATTGTATTTGGGTATTATATGGGCTTCATCTTCAAGGAAGATTTGGATCACAGAAGGGTTACAGAGGGGGCAGAAGAGGTTCATTGGTTGGGGGTGTCTGGGATGGGGGTTTCATGGGAGGAAATTCACCTGAATATACATGAAAGATATATAAAATTATTCAAATGATCAAGTGGTGGGGCATGGTCACAGTGGGTAGACAATCACTCAATAAATGAGGGAATACTGAATTCCCAACCTGGAGAGCACAGCCACATTCTACAAGGGAGTAGCAACAGTCCCCTGAGTGCAGGGGCAGTGCCTATCAAGGGAGGATGGTCCACTGATGGGTTCTTGTTATTGATGAGTCTTTGTATTTGTAATTGAAACTTAGCCTACTGGTATGGGGTACCTAAGGGTTGCCACCTGAGCCTCCTTGTTTCTCAAATGTGGCCTCGCTATAAGCCAAACTCAGCATATGAATGCATTACATTCCCCCCACCATGGGACATGACTCCTGGGGATGAGCCTCCCTGGCAATGAGGGATTAATACCAAGTGCCAACTGTCAATATGACTGGAAAAAGACCTTGAATAAAAGGGAGAAAAGGTGAAGACAAATGAGTTCATGTGGCTAAGAGACTTCAGAGTCAGGAGGTCATGCCAGAGGTAACACTTACGCACACCTTAGTAGGATCTCATAGAACACCAAAGTGGATATCACCCCACATAGAGGGGCTCCTGAGGGCTCTGGAGACACCCAGGTCCTATAGAATGCGGAATACCGCCAGAAAATTATGCCTTATCAGTGGGGCTCTACTTTGGAATCTGTGCTCCTGAGAGTAACAGAGTTGGACTCAAATAAGTCCTCCCTGCACATGGTCCATCAGTCCCTTCTATTCAAACCTATATGTGATGCTGGAGTTTTTAGGTGTAGCTCCAGAGACTGGAGCCTCTGGCCTGCCCATGTGCCAGCGGTGTCTGGAATCTTGGTGGAGCTGCAACTCCTACTCTACAGCTCAATGGACACAACCAAGTCACCTGGTGAGGAGACGATGATGGACAATGGCCATCCCAGGGAATGGAGAGAGTCTGCAACTGCAGGCAGGATAATCCCATCCACCATATCCATGGGATATAAGCCCCCTCTCACTTGGAGGTGGAGTGGACACCACTATCCCAGACTCCTCAGGATTGGAGAAAGAGCTATGGACTAGAGTGGACTTAATGGTATTCTGTTGTAGATATATTGTGATTCAAGCAATGGAAGAAATTACAACAGTGAGGTGGAGCCAGTGGCCACTGTACACTTTGGGGGCAGGGAAGGGAAAAGCAGTGGTAATACAGGTGTTTTTTCAGGACATGGGAATTATCCTGAGTGACATTACAACGACAGATATATGCCATTTTACTACAGCATATAACATGCAGATCTGTGTGGGAGAGAGTGTGGTCTACAACATGAACTATGGGCCATGCTTAGTGGCAAAACCCCAGGTGTGTATATCCATTGGAGGTGATGAGCCACACTAATGATAGATGCTTATGTGGGATGTTATGTGTGTGTGGGAGGTGGGGAAACATGGCAATTCCTGTAATTTTTGTATAACATTTATGTAATCTAAGCATCTTTTTCAAATCTAGCTCTGCCAATTACCAGTTATTTATAGCCAGAGAAGTTAACTTCTCTATGCCTCAGATTACTCATCTGTCAAATGAGGGTAACATCAGTATCAACCTCTTGTAATTTCTGAGAGGATTAGCTGAGTAAGTACATTTAGTGCACTAAGAACAGTGCCTGGAATAGAGTAAGCATCCAATAAATGTTAGAAGCTATTAGGATTATTAAGATATAAGGCTATTCTGCCATAAAGAAAAGAGTGAAAAAGGCAGGAGCGAAAGCTAAAATTCTCAAATACAAAATAAACCATGAGATACAAATAAGTAGTATTATATAATTTCATGAAAGACATGTACTAGCCACGAACAAGACTGGCCCCTTTTGAAGAGATCCACTTACTTATTTAAATCAATGTCTTTGCCCTGCTCATGGGCTGCAATCACTTGTTTAATAACATCTCCTATGGTCAGCATCAGCAGCTCAACAGCGCTGAGATCCCCTGAAAAGACAATACCCAACAATGTAAAAATCCATTATTCAGTAAATATTTTTTAATCTTATTTAGCAGTTTTCCCTGACAAAATCGATCCTAATATGCCAAATGAGTAGCTCAAGTTCACAAGACCCTAACCCTCTATTGTTTACACTTTTGATCATATCTTCTGTATATGTAATTACAAACCTGATTTTACCTATATATGGGAAAGTTCGCTTTAGCAGCACAAACACTAAGCTAGAATGACAGATACAGAAAAGAGTGGCGACAAACACAAGAAGAAAGAACCTACAGTGTGCTCACAATAGGGCTTACAGCAAACACCCAGCTGTCTGCTCTGCTGTGAAGCTGGAATGAAAAAGAAAGAAGAATGTTTCAGGGGGTAAAAATGGAAAAAAGTTAGAGCTTGCCTCTCTACCTTCAGCGTTTCCCACGAGAGCAGTCACCCATAGGGAATATATTAAGTTGTGAATGTGTTTTTATTCCGTAGAGGACATGGGATAAACGGGGCACAGATAAGAAATCAGGTTCCGGTGGCGGCTCAGCAGGAGGCGGAGGCGGCGGGGCGGGGAGGCTGCGTGGGGCGAGGGCGCCTGCCCCAGGGTTCCACTCCCCCGCCCCCCTCCTCAGGCGGGAGCCGCTCGCGGCCCCTTAGCACCAGTCGTTCTCGGTTACTGGACCTCGACGGTTACCGGACCTCAACGGAAATGGGCAGGAAAAGCGCCACCGCTCAGCAGACGCAGACCGCGGCGGGGGCAGCAGCCACAGCAGCAGTAGCCGCAGCAGCAGGAGCGAGGCCGCCGCGGCGGCGGGAGGGAGCTCGGCAGGCAGCCCCGGAGCCCTCCAGGGCTCGCCGCGGGGCCCGGGCGACGGGTAAGCGCTGCTTCCCCCGCCATTTGCGGGCGCCGCGGGGCTGAGGTGGACGATCGCGAGGCCGGGCCGGGCGCCACCCTCTCCTCCCTCCTCCCTCCCGCCCTCCTCCACGATCCCCTCCTTCGCTATGGGCCATTGGGCTGAGGGCCTCTGGACCCTCAGAGGCCAAGCGCTCTGGCCACCTCCAGTCTGCCCTGCGGGCTCGGGCAAAGGTCGCTTCTCGCGGCGCTACCCTATCGCCCGCGGTCACCAAACCCCCAGACCCTGACTTTTGAGGCCAGGCTTGAGGGACTTGCTAGCGCTCCAGATGCCTCAGAAGCCAGGCTGGTATCGCGTTTATCCGGTGGTAAAGGAAAGAGGCCCCTGAAGAGGGCAGCGGGGGCTTCACAGGGAAGGTGTCCTGGTTAAGGCCCTGGCCCTGCTCCATAAACTACCCCTCAGGGTACTGGCCTGGCCCTTTGTCCACCCACCTGTGGTTCACATTGTTCATTTGCACTGTTCGGTGTGGATTCGATCCTCTCTCACAGGTGTTAGTTGTAGTAGAAGCAAGCCTGAAGAAGGCCAGCATTGCCAGCTCACGTGTAACTCCGGGGTGTCTGGGTTTACCTAAACCACGCACTGGTCCCTTGATTACAGACCATACTTGTTGGCCAGAGGCTGAGGTTGTAATAGAAAAGCACAACTAAGGCATCAGGAACAAAAATAAATTTTATTTTGCATTCTGAATAACCTCCGTGGTGTGTATGGAGGATGTTTTCAAATGGCTAAAAGATTTTTTTTTTAAAGGAAGTAATTTTGTAGTAGCTAAACATATATTATGCCTGTGGTATTATAATTTCATGTAGATGACCTAGGATTTTCAAGTTTGATTCGTCTAAAAATAAAGGAAAAGATCAGGCTCAACAGTAGATCAAATGTGCAGGTAGCATTGGTCTCGTGCATTCTGGACAGCAGTCAATTTAGGAACAGGCAAGGATTTTCAGGACATTAGATAAAATCTTTCCTAATTTGCAAAACATGAAAATTTACCATGAATATTAAATTCCTTTCAACGGGGCATTTCTCATTTAATAAACTTATGGTTTGTGTAAGTTTATTTTCTAGCCAACAGAATGGTCTTATTATTGAAACCGTCACAACGTCCTAAAGGACAAGAAATGATTTGCCAATGGATGATGTGTATTAAGTGCCACTAATAGCCAACAATGAAAGAGCCTATTGATGGGTGGCATATGACCCGTACCTAAAACTTTGCCGGACAGGCCAATTGCTTAACTTGCCAGTTTTAAAGCTTCTTTTCAGAGGTTTAAATAGATGGGTGCTCCACAAGCTTTGCCATACTCCAGCAGCAGAGAGACAAGCCCTAGGCATGTGTTAGGTCATAGAATAAAAGCTGCCACTCTGGCAGTTTCTTTCTTGTCTTAAGAATTCATGTGAATTTGGCACTGTGCTCCAAAGTGTGTGCCTTTTCAGTATGCAAATTGTATAAAATTATATAAAATTATACTTACCCTGGCCCTCTAAGAAGAGGCACCTTGTTCTCCTGTGGTTTCAAGTACCTTCTGCATGTCCTTGAATAAGGGGATGTGCTTTCCTCAGTTTTTGAGATACTGAAATAGAGATGGAAAGTGAGGGAAACATCTAAGGTGTCTGATATGTGGCACTGGCTCAGGCTCACCCTCCCCAGAGCTGGGAGGCTCCTGCAATCTCTTCCTTGTTTGTGGCACCAGACTGTCATCATAAAGGAAGAGAGGAAGAACTGCTGGTCCACTAGAGATCTTCTGATTTATTTATCATTTTCCTGAAAAAAAAATATAGGGAAGTGGGAGTGGCTCAGTGGATAGAGCCCCCGTTTAGCATATGGGAGGCCTCGGGTTCGCTTCCCTGGGCCTCCTTGTGAGGGCAGGCCGCCCGCGCAGCCTAGTGGGCTGATGCAACAGGACCTCACAACAGGAAGCAGGTGTGGCTCAACCGATAGAACCCCTGTTTACCATGTGTGAGGTCCCGGGTTCACTTCCCGGGGCCTCCTTGTGAGGGCAGGCCAGCCCGCACGGCGCGAGGGGCTGATGCAGCGGGACCTCACAGCAAGGGGAAGATAAGCAGACACGGAGAAGACACACAGCGAATGGACACAGCAAGCACAAGCAGCTAGGGGGGGATAAATAAATAAATAAATCTTTAAAAAAAAATGTAAACTTTCTAAACATTAGATCAAGAGCATTTTTACAAACCTTTGTTTTTAGGATCAAGTTGGTTATAGTTTTCATTAATAATTGAAACTGTTAAATAAGAAAAATTTGAATTGATAGGAAGTAAGCTTCACCATTTTTACAATGCTGATATGCCACCAAACCATGGAGTCAGTAGCCATAGAACACTCAGCAGAAGGGGGAGTCCAAGACATGTAGGAATTTTTTTTTATGGTACAGAACCAAGCTAGAGGCTGGTATTTAAGCTCAAACACATAATCCCCAGTTCACCTACACGGGGTTTGCCTCCTATGACTTTGATACAACAGAGTTCAATGACCTAAGATAGGAATTGTAAAGCACATGTGTACTTAGAAAACCACTTTCTCAAGTTACAGGGGGTTTTCATGTATAGTTCCTCTAAATAGTGTGCACCCCTATGTTCCTCACCATGCAAGGATGAGCATCAGAATCACTTGAGAATGATTTCCAAGTGCATGTTTGTTCTCCCCCAGACCTAGTCATCGAGATTCTCTGAGTCCCCACAGCGACTCCGAAGTGCCCTGCCTAGCACAGTGGTTATCTAAGTGCAGTCTCCAGACCCTTTCAAGGTTCCATGAGGTCCAACTAGTTTCATAATAGTTCTAAGAGGTTATTTGTCTTCTTCACTATGTTGATAAATGCATCATCATTGTTAGGTCTCCGTAACTCGATGAGCCGGTACGTTCCAAATGATCAATGGGTGATGTTTCAAAATCATGCATAGGTGAAGGTTCCCTTCCAAATGCAAGGTAGACCAGTCAATTCTTTTTTGTAATAAAGTAGGAAAAGTTCATTCATTGATATAATTCCAATCTCATGACTAAGCTTTAAGAAACTACCACTTGTTGAGTTTTTGTGCAGTGAAAAAGAATATCCACAATTATCAGAAAAGGTTATTAAAATACTCCTGCCCTTTCCAACTACATATGTGGGGGAGGCTGGAGTTTCTTCAACACACAACTGAAACATCACAGCAGAGTACGTGCAGAATCCAGTTGTCTTCTCTTCAAGAGACTTGCAAAAATATAAAAACTGCCATTTCCCACTTGTTTTGTTTTGGAAAATATTTTCTAATAAAACTGTGCTATTCATGTTAACATGTGATGTATTTATTGTTATTTCAATACATTCTTTCTAAATTACTCAGATTAATTTTTAATATGGTAAATATCAATAGATATAGTCCATCTAAACAAAAATTCTGGTGTCCTCAATGATTTTTAAGAGTGTAAATGGTTCCTGAAAACAAAACAGTTTGAGAACCCTTGCCCTAGAATATTGAATTGTATTCTTCAATTAAGACTTTGAGTTAAAACACATTTGGAGCTCATTTCTGGCATACACCAAGCTCTACCTATAGATTATTACATTTTCTTTAGAATAATTTTACTGATCATACAGTTATAGAAAAGGAAGGCACTCTACTTTGGTGGGATAATAGAAGCAAATTAGATTCAGTTTTTAATATTGCTGTGTGTGACCATCTGTACGTTTCCTACATTGTGATTATAACATCATGTTTTTAGAATTATCACTTTAATATTACTTCTTTATTAGCCATACATTTCTGATCTGTTTCTACTAGCCACCTAAAGTGCCCCTGAATTACCTCCTTCTGCCCTCAACTTATGCTCCGAATTTAAAAAATAATTCCAATATTAACCTAAACAAAATATAATTTAAAAGATAAATCTTTTGCAAATGCAATGCTTTCCAGAGTCAAAACAAATGCTATTGGCTAGTTTACGCCCCTCCTTTTTCTCATTAATATGGAAGAAAGATGACTAAGGAAATTTTAAGAAAAATATATCAGTCTGTCAGGATAACTAAAGAAGGTGCATGTAGCTTTGAAATCCAGTTTTTAAATAAGTTAACATTTTAATCATCTTCTTCATTCAGATTTTGAAGCCTCTTGCGGAGGGCTTCACCTGGGGTTCGCGGGTAAGAACGACGCGGCTCTGAAGAGAAGACCACGGAGACAAGGCTGATGATGCAAGTCAGACGCCGGTAAGCCAGGTCTGGTTTATTGGGGAAGTGTTACACAATTTATAGAGCATAGAGGGGTGTAGTAATTGCAGATTGGTGGGTGAAGGGGTGGCGGGAAGATTGTGGCACGAACAGGGAGGAGGGTAAGGATTGGTGGGTTTAAAGATGAATAGTGGTTGGGGATTGGTGGGTTCTTGCTGCTGGCAGTTGAGAGACGCGGGCTTGCTTGACTTCCTAGAAGAGGGCTTCTTGGAAGAGGGCGTAAGCTGTTCTGTATCTTAGGCCTAGCAGCCATGTACAGGGGGGTTGAGAGGGGGCAGCCTGTTGGGGTTGATAAAGTGTTGGAGGAGGCAGAGGCCGTTGGGGTTGATAGGGTGCCGGAGGAGGCAGAGGGGGAGGGAGCAGGTGTTAGGGTTGATAGGGTGCCTGAGGAGTCAGAGGGGGAGGGAGCAGGTGAGATGTTTTTCTACATCCTACAACAGATTTACTTCATGGGCCCACAAATATTAATTCTTAATACTACTAATTGAAAAAGCCATTTTTCATCCTGGTAAGTGGTCTAAAGGACTTGAAAGAATCAATGTTACTTATGGGTAGTGCTTTTTCTGATCCTATTGTGGCCTGTGCATTACAATATTCATTTATCCTTCTCTTAAATAACATCTAGGACTTCAGAGGATGCTTTTAGTGCCCCTGAAATGGGTAGTGTAAGTGCTATTTAGTGTCTTAGAAGAGCTATTGTCTTTAAAAAGTGAGTTATCCAGTCCCAAGTGCTGGTTTGGTCTTCTGTCCCCATACTGAATGTGAAGGAGGAACTTAGATTGCTCAAAATGTCAAGTGATTCTCTGGTCCCATTTAGCTCCACCTCCAGGAGGATGAGTGAGGCACTCAAAGAGCTGCCCAGGGAGCAGATGTGGCTGAAGTCATTGTGTGACCACCTCCCAAGTGGGAGCTCCGGGTTCAGTTCCATTGCCTCCTGAAAAAGCAGAAACAAACAACAAGCAAAACAAATGAAAAAAACCAACTGAGGTATGCTCATGTGTCTCAGTGGTTGAATGACAGCTTCCCACATACCAGGTCCTGGGTTCAATCCCTGGTACCTAAAAAAAAATCTGTGTAATGGGGAGTGGGCATAGCTCAATGGCTGAGCACCTGTTTCCCATGTACATGGACTGAGGTTCAATCCCTGGTACCTCAGGGAAGAAAAATAGAGCAGCTCAGTGTGTTTAGAATTCATGATGGAAGCCAAAAGCACTTGACAACTAGTCCAGCTATCAATGTGGGAAACTGTGGTGAGGATAACAGGAAAGTACTAAGCCATCTAAAGTAGGATTTGGAATGTGTGTTTTACTTATTTTAACATGGATGTGTCTTGACAGTGTCTGAACTGACTTCTGAAAAAAAACTTGTACGTTTCTACATATAAAGAAGGCTTTCCTTGAAAACCCACTCTTCAGGATTACGTCCCTTTTCCATCTCTACTTTTCTTCAGTTTCCCTCTGCTCACTATTCTGATTTAGGAAAGATAAACAATGTTGTTATTGTTTTTATTTAATTATTATTATTATTATTTTAAGTTCCATTGACATTGTTAGATAGTTGATGTTTTTATAAAGGTCTTAGTTTCATGTCTGATTGCACACCATCTGTCACTAGGAGTGATAACTTTCTGCAAAGTAATAACACTAGGAGTGATAACTTTCTGCAAAGTAATAACAAAGTAATAACATGGAAAGAACATAAATTTGAGACCTAGAAGACCAGGGTTCAGATCCTGACTTCTGTTCTTTTACACATTTTCCGCCCCACTGATTCCTAGTCTGTTTGCTTGTTGTTCATGCTCGTTGTCTGTTTTTGTCACTAGGAGGCACTGGAACAGAGCCCCGGAACTCCTGTGTGGGAGGCAGGTGCTCAACTACTTAAGTCACATCCATTCCCTTCTTCTTTGTTTTTCCTCATTGTTTTTTGCTCATTCTCAGCTTGAGTTTGTTTTTCTTCTTTGGTAGGCAGCAGAACTGAGCCCAGGACCACACCTGTGGGAGGAGGGCACTCAACTACTTGAGCCACATCCACTCCCTGCTTTACACTTTTGATCTCTTAACCCCAGAGTTTAGTGACTCAAGGGTGTCACTTCTGGAGGGAGACAAACCTGCCTGACTTCTCTGAAGTCTCAACAACAGAAATCACCTATTGAGATGACTTCTTCTGTGCTCCAGACCTATATAGCCAACATATGCTTACTCTACATCTCTACTTGGATGCCTCAAAAGTATCTCAAACCCAACATGTTAACACCTAAACTCATGATCTTCCCCACAAAACTGTGTTTTTGTCCTGTATTTTTTCTCCTGGTGAGAAGCCCCAAGATCTAGCCACCTAACCAAGTTAGAGGTCCAGGAGTCACCTTGGACACCTTGACCCCCCCACCCCCACCTTCCTCTATCTAACCCACCTACTAGTTCTGTTGATTTCTGTAAAATATTTTTCCAACCCTGACCATTTCCCTCTATCTTCATCACCACCAGCTTGTCCAGCATCTCTTCTGGGCCACCACCATAGACTTCTCACTGGTCTCTCCTCCTCCCCCTTTTGCCCCTGCCCCCCAGTTGGTTAATTCTGCAGTCACACATCATGCCCATCAGGTGCTCTCTATAGTGCAGATTGCTGATCTGTTTCCAAGTGCTCAAAACCTCCTGCAGTGACTTCCATTACCCTTAAGATTTGTACTGAAATCCTTAACCTGCCCTGAGCCTCCAGCCTCATCTTGCCCCATTCTTCCCTCTTTCTTCCCTGGCTTCTTGCGCTTTAGCCACATTGGCTTCCTTTAATCCATTGTTTGCACCTTGCTTCCTCCCATCTCAGGACCTTTGCAGATGCCATCCCTCTGCCTGGAATATTGTTTCTCCACCTTTGCCCAGTTAGTGCTTCTCATTCTTCAGATATCTGTTTATCTGGCATTTCCTTACAAATGATTTGCTGATACCCCTGTTTAGACTGGTTCCCCCTGTTTTATGATCTCTTTGATAACTCTCATCAAAGTTGAGTATTATAAATTTACAGTCTTGTCTGATTGCTTTCTGGGAGCTTCTTTGTCTCCTGCTCCCCATTGAATGCCCTGTGCCAGACCCCTTAGAATGCTGGCACTAATCCTGTATATGTCAAGTGCATGGCCACTGCCCCCATCTGCCTCTTCCAAGCTAGCTCTTAGTGTCCTTAACTCAGGTCCTTGAGTTCTCTCAGCCTCAATTTCTTTATCTGGAATGAGGGGCGTTGATGGATTTAATGACCTGATGTATACATAACACTCATTATATTCCTTGGTACTAGCAAGTCATCATTTATTATGAATGCTGTGGTTACTGCTTAATATAATAATGAAATAAGTAGAAAACATAGTATTAAGATCTGTGAAAAGATTATTGGAAACATTAAAGTATTGTTTAGAACTGAATTGTAAGTATGAAGAAACATGAAGTAATATTTTAAAATTCAAAAATTCAGCCCCAGATATTCCCAATAGGCCTCACCATTGGCCCACACCATTGGTGGAGTAACCAACAACAGCTGGGCCCCTTCCCCTTAGCATTAGCAAAAGGGAGAAATAATTAACAGTTTAAATGTTAACCACGCAATGCAGAGCATGCTTTCTCTGCTTAGAGGAGTCCACATCAAATCTTGGTGTGTATTTCCATCCTTCTCCCATTTCTCTAAGCTCTGCTCTTTCTGCCATTTCCCAATAAATTCTTTTTACTGGCCTAACTAAAAAAAATTTTTTTTAAATTCTTCCACAATATTGCATTTTCAAGGTCCCTGTAGGATGCCTGGAAATTGAATTTTTAAAAAGTACTTAGAAAACATTTGCAGTAACTCCTTAATCCTAATATAGACATGTGGACTTGGGTCTGAGAGGTTGCACTTCCCCCAGTCACCCAGTGGACAAAGTCTGAAGGTCAGGGAGGTTTGCAGGCAACAGGTGGAGCCACTGTGGGGCAGTTCAGTAAGGGGTAAGTGGTTGAGCATCCATGGCCAGGGTTGGTGGTTCCAGACCCATATGCAGTGGTTCAGTAAGGGGCAAGTGGTAGAGCATCTGAGGCCAGGGGCAGAGTTTCTGGACCCGTGTTTATGGCTCCCCCTCCTGACAGAGGTCAAGTCCCTGAGCTGCTCAGCTTTGAGAAGAAAGTCATTAGACAGGAAGTTTGACATCAAATAATGGCCTGCTCCTTCTGCCTTCAGGACCTGCTGGCCAAAGGAAATTGGCCTTCCTCAGCTCATCTATTACATTGGTGCAAAAGTAATTGTGGCTTTGCATCGTTGGAATTTGCTGTTTGATATTGCAATACTTTCTTAAATAAATATCATTTTGTAATATATCATTTTAATGGGCATTTCTCGCATTGTTTATTTGCTAGTGACTTATTGTTTATTTTATATTTATTTTAGACTGTGGAAATGATGTTAGATAAAAAGCATATTCAAGCAGTTTTCCTATTTGAGTTCAAAATGGGTCGTAAAGCAGAGTAGACAACTCGCAACATCAAGAATGCATTTGGCCAGGAACAGCTAATGAACATACAGTGCAGTGGTGGTTCAAGAAGTTTTGCTAAGAGTTGCCTCATGAGATCCTCCTTGTTCCTCAAATGTGGCCTCTTTCTAAGCAAAACTCAGTATATAAATGCATTACCTTTCCCCAAGTGTGGAACATGCGTATGAGCCTCCCTGACACCGAGGGATTACTACTGAGATCTGACTGGTGATAAGTGGGAAAAGACCTTGAATAAAAGGGAGAAAAGGTCAAGACAAATGAATGTATATGGGTAATGTATATGGGTGAGTCGGGAGGCCATCAGAGAGGTAATGCTTATGCATGTCTCAACAGGATCTCATAGACGGCCCAGGGAGGTACTACCCCAAATAGTGGGTATCTGAGGGCTCTGGAGACACCTAGGACCTACAGTTGTGGCAGATAGCTCTAGAGTTTGGTGCCTTGCCAGTGACCCAACTTTGGAGTTTGTGCTCCCAAATGTGACAGAGTTAGACTCAGATGTGACTTCTCTACACATGACTCTTCTGTCTCTTTATTTGAACCAATAGTTGGTGCTGGATTTGGTAGGTGTACATCCAAGAGACCTTAAGCTCTGGGCTGTCCATGTCCCAGCTGGGCCCTGAAATTCAACAGAGTGGAAATACCTTCTCTCCAGTTCTTTGGAGTCACCCAGGACAACTAACAGTTGATGGACAACGATCATCCCAAGGAACCAAGAGAGACTACAACTGCAAGCAAGAAAGTCCCATCCATCTGCCCCATGGGTTCAAAGCTACCTCTCAATTAGAGGTAAAGTGGGCAACACCATCCCAGAAACCTCAAGACTGGGGAATGAACTATGGGATAAAGTAGACTTACTGGTATTCTACTATAGACTTATTATGATTCTAGCAATGGAAGAAACTATATCATTCATGTGTAGGCAGTGACCACTAGAGGTTCTGAGGGAATGGAGAGGGAAATACAGGTGAAATATGGTGACATTTTGGGGAACTGGGAGTCTTCCTGAATGACATTACAATGCAGATATGGGCCATTATATATCATGCCATTACCTACAAAACTGTGCAGGAGAGAGGGTGAACTACAATGTAAACTATAATCCATGCTTAGTGGCAATGCTCTAAAATGTTTTCATCAGTTGTAATGAATGTACCATACTAATGAAAGATGTTATTAATGAGGGAAAATGTGGGAGGTGTAAGAGAAGGGCATATGGGAATCCTCTATATTTTCATGTAACATTTATGTAATCTAAACACATTTCTCAAAAGAATATATATAAGTCAGGGTAGGCAAAACAATTGCTATATTAGAAACCGTGCATGTGTCCCCAGACCTAGTTTTTCTCCCTAGGTCTGGTTTTTAGATTCCTGGTGATAAACTAAGCCTGATTTATTATATAACCATCCTGTATGGGAACAGAGTATAACTTTGGGTATCTTTGGTCAACCTTAAGAGATATAGAAGGGTGACAGATGTGGCTTGGGTGGTTGGGCATCCATCTCCTATATGGAGGGACCTGGGTTTGATCCCCAGGACCACTTGGTAAAATTTTTAAAAAAGAAAAATATAAAAGGTGTGAGGGCTACTAGGCCCTGTACATGGGTGCATCACCAGCCCCCATGAGCAGGCAAGCCACAAGGCCTGCGAGGGGGTGCACCATCAGGCCTCATGAGCCACACAGCAAGATGATGACATAACAGATTTATACAAGGGAGAGCCAAGACAAGATGCACCGAAAAACCAGGAACTAAGGTAGCACAGGCAGTAGGACACCTCTCTCCCACATCGGAGGTTCACAGGATCGAATCCCAGTGAAAACAGGAGGAGAAGGATGAGAAGAGAAGGTAGGAAATGGACACAGAGTCACCCAGCGAATGGACACAGAAACAGCAAAAATTGGGGCATTTAAAGTGGATTAAAGTAAATAAATAAATCCTTTAAAAAATGTATAGCAGAAGAAGATACAGAGTATAGTTAATAGTAATACTTTGAGGATGCTCTTTCATGATTTGTTAACAAAAGTTTCACAAGAATGCAGGGAATGGGGGGGGGTGATGTGTGGGAGCCCTGTATGATGTTATGCATGTTTGTTTTGTAAGTTAATGATGTTTAGTGAAAACTTATAGTTTATGTATGTTCATGTATGAATGATATACTTCCATAAATTGGTTTTTAAAAAGTATATAAAGATATATTTAAAAAAACAAACCTAAATTCCAATTTCTGAGTCTACTAAAAGTTTGAAATTATAAGAGCAATTTCAATTCTCCAAAAAATACAGGGTTTCTCTAGTTCTTTTTATAATTACTATGGAAAATATTGGTTTTTAGCAGCAAATTTGTTCTGATTGAAATATTTTATGTAAATATTTTCTTAGGGAAAGAGGTTTAATAAAATTCATGTGCTATATAGTTTGGTTCTCAGCAACAAAGTTTCTCTAGATCTTCAAATGGGATATGATTACATTAGTGATCCATCTATAAAAATAAAATTGATAATAATTTATTTATTTTCTTTCTTCAACTTGGTTTCTGTAATTCTCTGAATAGTTAGGAAACAGACATAACAAAAACTGTTCTAACTCACCTAGAAAATGTTCCCATAATACACAGTACACTAATAACTGAATTCCATTAGCAATGTACTTATTGTAAATTAAAATTAGTGGGGTCACAGTGATCTTTATTCCTCATATAATGATATATTTCCCACACCAGTACATTTAGAGGCACCCGTTTTGCACTGTAGCTTCTTTAGGAATGCCCTCCTTCCTTTTATTTTTTGAATGCTTTTTAATTAGTAGAACACAAACCTTTTCCAAGGGAAGAGTGTACACATTTAACACAAAATAGAGTAAAGAACCTGAAAAACTCACCAGTTTAAACATATAAGAGTCACAAAACCAAGCTCTTATCATAACTGTCATGTATCAGAAATTTAATGTTGCTAGAAAGAGTTCACACTCTATATAAGTAAAAGTTTTCCAGAGTAGCTTCACTCTTTAACTGTAATATTTACGATAATAAATAATTATTTGAGACAATACCAAATCAGCATCTTTTATTTTTCTTCTAAATCAGATACATTTGAATTCTGAATGTATTTTAAATTAAACATTTTAATTAATAGCTCATATTCAAATTGTCTTAGTTTTTTCAAATAGTTTTTATTCAAACTAAGCTACCTAATTGTAAAAGAAACAATTATCCTTTGATTTTTAATGCTCTGGAATGAATTGCTGAAGCGACTCAAAGATACCTGTTTAAAAGATAAACTGTTTTATAATATTTTTTAAAGAACCAATATTACAGTTTCACAAAATTGTTTTATTAATAAATTTTAATTTTCTTAAAAAGTTTAGCAAAGGACACAAGAACTTTAAAGCTGGAGCATAGGGACCAGCCATCGGAAGCTGACAATAACCATTTGAGAGCAATCATCAAAGCTGATCCTCTTACAACTATAGGAGAAGTTGCCAAAGACCTCAACATCGATCATTCAATGGTTGTTCAGCATTTGAAGCAAATTGTAAAGGTGAGAAAGCTTGATAAGTGGGGGCCTCAGGAGCTGACTGAAAATAAAAAATATTGTCATTTTAAAGTGTCATCTTCTCTTATTCTATGCAATGACAGTAAACCATTTCTCGTTTGCATTGTGATGTGCGACAAAAAGTGGATTTTATACAACTGGCAACTACCAGCTCCATGGTTGGGCTGAGAAGAAGCTCCAAAGCACTTCCCAAAGCCAAACTTGCACCAAGAAAAAGTCATGGTCACTGTTTGGTGGGCTGCTGCCAGTCTGTTCCACTACAGCTTTCTGATTCCCAGCAAAACCATTACATCTGAGAAGTATGCTCAGCAAATCAATGAGAAACACCAAGAACTGCAACACCTGCAGCCAGCATTGGTCAACAGAAAATGCCCAATTCTTCTCCACAACACTCACCCACACATTGCACGACCAAGGATTCAAAATTTGAATGAATTGGGCAATGAAATTTTGGCTCATCCGCCATATTCACCTGACCTCTCGCCAACCAACTACCATTCTTCAAGCATCTTGACAACTTTTTGCATGGAAAATGCTTCCATAGCCAGCAGGATGCAGAAAATGCTTTCCAAAGTTCATTGACTCCTGAAGCCTGGATTTTTCACTACATGAATAAACAAATTCATTTCTCATTGGCAAAAATCTGTTGGATGTAATGGCTCCCACTTTGATTAATAACAATTGTTTGAGCCTAGTTATAATATTTTTAAATTCATGGTATGAAACCACAGTACATTCCATCAACCTAATAGTTCATCTGGAATTTCCAAAGAGATTGAAATAAGTTTATTTCATCTCCATTCTCATCAGCATTCTTAGATTTTTGACAGTGCTTGGATTTCACATTTTGGACATGTATCACTTCATATAGACTACCAAACTGGCAATCTTAGGTAAAAAAAAAAAAAAAAAA
>JAQZBX010001120.1:0-14189 GCA_029593785.1 Cabassous unicinctus | reverse complement strand
TCCTTACATTAAATAAGTTACCAACTGACCTTTCTCTAGAAGGATTGTCCCTTAACCACCCCCCAAAAAAAGATTCACTCAGCTTTTTATCAAAGATGTTTATGGATTACATTGGCATACATAAGTTCCCTGTCATATCTACTCCACCTAGCCAATTAAAAATTTCAAAGGTAAGGAATGCATAAGAATTGAGTTAACAATGAAAACTAATGTTAATGAGTCATTTTTCACATATATTTTTCAAGGTACTTTTATATTTCACTTCCATATCCAGTCAAGAAGAACTATGTAATGTATCGAGAGCCTCATTTTTAGATAGGAAAAGGACACTTAACAACTAAGTGATCTCCTCAGACTAACACACCTATCTAAGAAAAGAACCAGGACTATTTCCAAACTCTATTTTATTTGTGGTTCCTAATATTTGACAAATACTTTAAAGTTCACAAAGACCATTTAGACACATTGTCTGATGCTCAGAATACAGTGAGGTAGAGGGAACAGGGATCTTTGTCTACCCCATAGGGGTGCTACCAAGGGATTGAGTTGGAACTCAAGTCCAGGTATTTGCAGAAGTATTGCAAAGCAGAGGGTCTTTACCTGCCTAGGGATATTTATACATCTGTCCATTCTCACTACATTCTCCTTGCAACTAGTGCTTCTTTTCTCATCCAGAAGGCAAGAGCAGAAACTGGCATATTCTTACATGACCCATCCCCACAATCACAGCTGAGTGGCTCAAAGGATGGGCACGTATCCAAGTGAGGCCAATCTGAGTCTCAAGGGAAAAAATCATCAATCTCCTTCCAGTGAAAGGAGCTGTGGGATATCAGTTTGGGAGCTTCTAGCAAGCAAGCTTCCTGCCAGGAGAGGAAGCTAGTGTCCAAAGATAAGGAAGTCATCAGAGAGAGGATAGATGAAAAAACCTTGGCAGTTCTGGAACCAATTCATTTACTTGATCTCATTTGAAACCTCACTTTAAGGTAACTGCCATTATGCTGATTTAGAGATGAGAAAAATGAGGCTAAGGAACATTAAGAAATCATTGTAAATAACATAAGTCAAGACTCAAATCCAGTTCCTTTCACCACAAATTCCATTGTTTTTCAAATGTACCTCACACTCCTTCTAATTTAATGGGGAAAGGCTAACACATTGAACACTTAGAGAGAAAATAATCATGTATCAGCAAGTTTTTCCTATCACCAAGAGTTTTTGAGTGTTTTAAATGCCTCTTGAGGTGATTATAATTAGTAGTAGTATGCAATTTATCAAAACAACATAATAAATTACAAGTAATGATAATTGAATTAAAAATAATTTTTTAGTAATATCTTAATGAGATAGATGAAATTAGCTTTTTAAAAAGGTATATCTGTAGAAGAATATACTTATTGTTGAAAGAGAGAGGGTTCAGCATTTGTTTTCCTAGATGTAAGTGCAGAGAAACTTATATCCACATAAGCCAATAGATGACAATGGAAGGAGTTTGTGAGTTTGGAGTTATTCAATTCTTTGAAATTCTTCTGAATTTTGTGCCAAAAATTGCATTGTCATCTTTCATCAAAATTAATTTTCATGACTTTGCATCTGTTAACTCTATTTAGCCATTCTAAGATTTTCATGAAACCAAACAACTTATAAAAAAGATTATCCATTTTCTTAAAACATAAACACCAATATTTCCATTTGTCCATTGTTTAACACCCTGTAGATTTTTACATCCACAAGCAATATACCATAGGATTGAGCTAGAGATACGTTCTTCTCTTGTCAAGTGGCAGAAAGATGACTGTGTAAATGAAGATGGGAAAGGAGAACCTGCATCTCCATTACAAGCAAGTGATTGACTGGAAGAGAGTGCATATGGAGATTTATTTCCTTAAAAATATATCCAGGCCTGGGTGCCTCTTGGGAAGACTTTGACTATTCCTCAAGGATACATGTATACCCTGCAATCAAGTGACTGATATCCTTGCTTCCATTCTTATTCCCTTGCAGTCCATCCAGCAGTCACAGGTATTTCATGAAACATAGATCAGATCATGTCACTTCCCTGCTTAGAATCCTTCAGTTGCTTCTGTTTTAGAGTAAAGTCCAAACTCTTTCCAAAACCCAGTATGACCTAGCCTCTGCTTCTTTCTACTCTTCTTCCTTTACTCCTATCTCTGGAATCACTCACCTGCTCTCTGCCAAGCTTGTTCCCACCCCAGGGCCTTTGTACTTTCTCTTCTATATGGGGCATTCTTCCCCAACATCTTCATATGGCTGAATCCTTCTTCTATTCATGTTTCACATTATTATGTATGTCTAATATATATTTGTTGAAGAATGAATGAATGGACTATCTGCATTACCTGTTTTGAATAAATTAATTCATTAATTTTGTCAACAAAGATGTATTGTGTATCTATTATTTTCTAGTCACTGTTATAAGTAATTAGAATACATAAGTAAAAAAATTAATATGACTTCTTATGGAACTTACATTCTATCAGGGGGAGACAGAAAATAAACAATGAAGACAAAAATTATCTGATATTTGAAAAGGATATGGAAAAAAGAAAAAGAAGAGCCAGATAAATGAGGGAGAAAGAGAGTAACAAGCAAGAATGAGAAGCAGGAAGTACAGTTCTCATTTTAAATATGGATTAGCATAGGCCCTATTGAGATAGTAATTAATGAACAGATACTTGATAGGAGATTTCTGGGGAAGAGTATTTCAGGCAGAGGGAATAATTAGTGCAAAGGTCCTAGGGTGAAGGAATGCTTGGTGTGTTCAAGGAAAGTAAGGAGGCCATTGTGAACCAGGTTGTGAGTGAGAGGAAGAGAAATTGATATCAGAAGTGGTGGGATGGGGGCCATGGCTCATGTAAGACCTTGTAGACCATTGTAAAGCTTTTGCATTTCACTCTAAGTAATATGGGGAGCCACTGGGAAATTCTGAGCAGAGGAATGATATGATAAGTTTTATACTTTAAAATATCTCTATTTGTTGTCTTTTGAATTGACTGTAGAGGGGGCAGGTAAGTAGGGTGATGAGTTAGGTGGCGATTATAATCAATCCAGTGATTCTCAAATTTGATGAACATTAGAATCACTTGGAGTGAATTGAAAAATCCCAGTGCCCATGTCACACTCCAAAAATTAAATCAGAATATCAAAAGGTGGAACCCAGACTTTAGTTTTTAAAAATCCTCAGGTGATTCCAATTTGCAGGAAAGTTTGGGACAAATAAATGAGGTCAGAGATGATGGTGACCCAAATCAGGGTGTTAAGCAGGGGAGATGGCATGAAGTGTCCAGATTCTGAAGATATTTTGAAGGTTTCAACAGGATTTCCTGACAGATCAGATAAGGGGTATGATAGAACGAGTGCCAAGGGTGGCACCAAAGCTTTTGGCCTGAGGGACTGGAACAATGTATTTGCCCTTAGCTGAAATGAAGAAGACTGTGGGTAGAACAGGGTTGCAGAAGCTGTCTCCGAAGGTCAGTTTTGGACATGCTGTTTGGGCTGCTTAGTGAGCAGTAAGACATGAAAGAGGCCAGGGCTGGAGATAAAAATTGGAGAGTTGAAGGTAAATAAGTGAAACTTAAAAGTATGGAACAGGATAAGTGTGAATAAAAGGGAAGAGACCAAAGACTAAACTTTGGGGTATTCTATTCTTAACTGGTTGGAAAGAGGAGGATGACTTTGACAGTTTTGAGGAATACTTGTCAGGGGTTTTCTAAGATGAAGATACCCCTATTGGAATTTGTCTCACGTTTTTCTCATGATTATACTGGGGTTATGGGTTTGGAGGAGGATGATTACTTAGTAAAATGCCATTGTCATCCTATATCAGTTGTACATACTAGCAACATGATTTATGACTTTTGCTGTTGTCCTTGATCACCTGGTTGAGGTGGTGTTGGGAGGATTCTCCTCTGTGAAGTTATTGTTCCCACCTCCTTTCCAAACTGTACTCTTGGGAAGGAAGTCACTATGGGAAACCCACTTTTAAGAAGTGGGGAATGACAGCCCCCTCCTTTAGGGTGGAGTATCTACATAAATTACTTGGAATTCTTATACAGAGGAGATTTGTCTCTTTCCTCTGGCTGAAGTTATTAAAGGAGTGATTTTTTTTATTGAAAGCAAATGTTATTCTCCTGCTTGTGTTTGTTAAAATGAATTTTAAGGCTATAGAAAAGCAAATGGGCTAGAAATCTGGAGAATCAGGTTTTAGTTTGCATTTTACTTATTAATTTGATCTTAGGCAGTCACTAATCAGTCCTTCTAGAAGAAAGCATTTATTTCAGTCATTTCTGGGTGAGGTATTTATTCCCAATAATCACAAACATGTCAGCCAGTGCCTCATCAACTCTAGCAAACTTCAGGGAGCAATCTGAGAGGATTCAAATCATTTTGTTAGAACCTGATGAAGTGCTTTGTGGAAATATCTGTAATTTATACTTCCCTACTCACCTGGGGGAGAAGGGAGAGAATCAAATTATCCTATTGTCTCTCCTATTGGGCCTACCTATGGCCATGCTTCTGAAGTTGAACACATTAGCTGATGTGTTAGTGCTGTAAACATTTCTCTTTTTCTTTGTGACACTGAATACTCTTGTTTTTCCTTTTGCTTCTGAGTTAAGGTGGTTAAATTGCACTTTTAGAACATACCTTGGTTGGAAGGGTACCGAAATGTCCAATAAGGTCATTGGAAAATGTTGTCAACTCCCAAGTGACTAAAATCTAAATCTTAAAGTTAAAAAAAAAGAAAGGAAATCCTGTCATCAACTTCCCATCATTTTATTTAGAATCTCCTCTTTGTCCCTGTTTTATTTTTCAGCCTACCCCTTGTAAGAATGGCTGAGACTTTACCAAACACTCTTTAGGGAAGATGGCCTTCAATCCTCAAGGTGATTCTTCAACAGAGTCAAGAATGAGAATCAGGGCACGGATGTGGCTCAAATGGTTGTATGTCAATCTCCCATATGGAGGGAGCTGGGTTTTAACTCTGGGACCTCCCAGTAAAATAAAGAAACATATAGAAAGGATGTGGACTCCAGGCCCCACCCCTAAGCCCCACACCCATGTGTGCCAGCAGGCTCCACCCCCAGGTCCCTTACATGGTGGTGCCTTGAGGCCCTGTGCTTGGGTATGCCACATGAAGCAAGATGGTGACATAACAGGGGAGGGACACTGGGAGAGCCAAGATGAAATGCACCAGAAAACCAGGAACTAAGGTGGCACAGGTGGCAGAATGTCTCTGTCCTGCATCAGAGGTTCCCAGGATTGAACCCCAGTGAAGACAGGAGGAGAAGGATGAAAAGAGAGGGCACCAAACAGACACAGAGAGTTGCCCAGCAAATGGACACAACTCAGCAGAAATGGGGGGGGGGAGTGGGGAGTTAAAAAAAAAGAATTTGAATCAATATATCAGTTAAGCCAGCATCTGTCTTCCCCCAAATCAAATAGAGCTCATCTGAGTGAATACTAGGTTTAACTTCTAGTTTAACTGCCTTTGCCAAATATCTAAAAATAAATATTTGTACAGAGGCTTAAGGGTTTATTGACCCTTTTCTTTTTTTTTTAATTTTTAAAAAGCTACTTAGATTACATAAATATTACACAAAAATATGGGGATTCCCTTGTGCCACACTCCCCAAACCTCCCAAACCCCTTGTTTTAGTCAGCCAAAGAGGTGCTGATGCAAAATGCCCAGAAATTGGTTGGTCTTTATAAAGGGTATGTATTTGGGGTAGAAGTCCACAGTTACCAGCCCATAAAGCATAAGTTTCTTCCCTCATCAAAGGCCATTGCCACGAGTTGCAGCAAGACAGCTGCCAACGTTTTCCAGGGTTCAGGTTTTTTGGGTTCCTCTCTTCCCGGGGCTCCATTTCTCTCCAGGCTTAGTACTGCTGTTTCCTCCACAAGGTCAGCTGCAGACTAGGAGGCTCTCTAGGCTTTGCTTCTCTCCACAAGGCCAGCTGTGAACTCTCAGGTGAATGGTTCGTCTCTATCCCAGGGCCTTCTCTCCTTCCTTACCAGGACTCCAACATCAAAACTGCTTCAACACTGTCATTTCCCATGTCTTTTATCTTTGATTCTCCCACCCACCAAGGGGTGGGGCTCAATGCCCTACTGACATGGCTCAGTTAACACCCAAATCATAACTTAATTGTGCCCAGATTAGCAGACCAATTTATAAGCATGATCCAATATCTATTTTTGGAACTCATAATTACAACAAACTGCCAATCTGCTATACCCTCCCACATACTTTTTTTAAAATCACATTTTGCATGCATTAACCTATTTGATCCTCACAATGAAATCCTGGTATTGGTATTTTTATCATTTTCATTTTATATGTGGAAAAACTGAGGTACTGAGATGATAAGTAATTTGTTCTGTGTTACATTGAGGTATAGGAACACGACCTAAAATCCAGGCCTTCTGACTCCAAATCCTGAGTGAGTTCTACTATACCATTCACACTCTGAACTATAAGTGCATGAAGGTAGATACCTTGCCTGTTTTGTTCCCTGCTGTTTCCCCAACATTCAGAATGCCTGGCAAATAATAAATACTCAACAAATATTTGTTAGATGAAAGAATGAATATAATCCCTAACATTATTAAATTATCCTAACATCTGAGATATATTTAATAGGTACACTTCATTCATTCAACAGATATTTATTAACTGTTTAGTGTGTGCCATTGCATTTATTAAAAGTAGGCCATAAGTTTGTACAATGTTTTGAATGGTTTTTTTTTTTCTTAATATATTGTGAAAAGCATCAATCTGCATGAAAATGGGTGCATTTCATTGTATATAAATTATTCTTTATGGAAGTCAATTTTAAAATAACATTATCCTTATTTAAGAAAAGTAGGCTATGAACCAATGCAAATGGGTAAAATACCCTTTAAAGAAACTTTGCTAATTCAAACTCATTATTCTTTGCTTATAATGCTGCATTGGGGAGGAAATTAAAGGAAAATGAGAATAATGTTGGGAATGGTTAATGATGTGGGCCAAGATAGGGTGAAATGAGCATCTGACTAAAGGAAGAGAGGTAGGGTAAAAGAACAGAACATTGGGATTTCTTCACAAACCCAGTCAATTCTGCATCAGATGCAGAACAAATGCTGTCAAAGTTTACATTTCTAATTCTCTCCTTTTTAAAATTTTGTTTTGTTTTGCTTCTGAGGGATCTAAGTGTTTGTGGGCAGTTGGCCACTTTTGAGTCCCTAAGTATAATTCTGTTAAGTTGCTACTCTCCTTCCTACCAACAGCCTTCACTCTTATGAAATGCCTTTCTTAGACATTTGAAAGAGCACCTGGTTTGAAGTAACTGCTCGTCACCTTCTCCCACTCCCAAGCTCCACAGTGTTTGCTCAAACAGTTCCTAGCAGAGACTGCTTGGGATAATGAAAAGAGCTCTGAACTTGGAGTCTGGAAGCTGAGTTTGGGTCCTGATTACCAGCATATAATTATGTGGCCTTGGACAAGTTCCTTCTCTCTGCTTCAGTGCTCATATCACTAGTATTCTTTATTTGATTCCATTGTATACGGTTGTGCTAGTAGAGGACTATTACATTTGTGTCATCTCTGTCATTTTGCTTAAAAAACAAAGACAATAAGCACAAAGAGGAAAAGAAGAAAGTGAGAAAGCAAGAGTAACTGTCCAAAGTAAAAGGAAACTGATTCTGTTCAACCTTCCCATATCTAGGTAAATATGCAGACTGTCATTTAAAAGATGATATTCCTAGGCTCAGGGCACATGAATGTAAATAAGTACTAATAGCAAAATGTAAGTGCTAACCACAGAGTTGAAAGATAGCAGGTGAAATAAACCACACGTTCAAACCCTGCCTGTCTCAGGAATAAATTTTGACTCTTTTCAATTGCTTCTCCAGAGAATCAAAATTTTTGCAATATAACCATCATCACTGCCTCCCTCTGGGGCAAAGTAGACTCGAAAATAATATGGGAAAGGTCTATGTGCACAGGGGTCTTTTATCCTTAACAAAATGAACCTGAAATTATGGTAATCTCAGTTGTGCTGCTATTGATTACACAGGAACCTAGTCATTGGTACAGTATTGGTTTCAATGACAAGTGACAATTCAAAATGAGAATTTCAATCCTTTTAACATGCAACTGAAGCAAAGAAAATTAGCACTCAAAGAATTAGTTCAGTTTTTCCTTTAAAGATGAGAAAACAAGGCCTAGAATGATAAATGACTGTCTAAATCCTATAGCTAGGTGGTGGCAGAACCAAAATTGGGCCGGCCTCACCTTATTTCCAGCCTAAGTGCTTTCCACCACATCATTCAATTAAATTCAATGATGATAGCCTGACTGCCTATACCATATTGCCAGCTGTTTATTTGCATATTGGTTTACAGGTTTTCCTTTTTAAGTGCTTAGGTTTTATTTCATTCTATATTCTTGGTCTTTTTGTAAAAGATTCCTTTCTATCTTCCAGGTCTTATTCTGTAAATCAAATGATTCCTTTTTTGTCAGTCCTTGAGCATCAGCAGAAGGAAATTGAAGCCAAATTCACCACAACCACATCTCAAATAATTATTTCCAGTTGCTCCAAATTTCAGTTAGGCGTTACTTGTTTATTGGTATGATAGATGTTGGTACAGTGGGAGGCTCATGGTTTGGTGTCTCCACCAGATGCTGTCAAACCCAATCCATCTACACCTGGATATATATTTGATCACAACCTTGGCTGGCCATGGTATACTGCTGATTCAGTAAATGAAATCTGTGACCCAGAGATAAGTCAAAACCACTACTTACATTGTGGAATTTGGTGAACATGTCTGCTTGTACTCTAAGCACTTTTATTTTATGGACATTTATCTAATTCCCTCTCAAGATAGAGGGCCTGAATCTCAGTCTTTCTATGATGGTAACTCTTATCAACATGGTATATTAGATATTTTGGCATTTATCCACCTCCACCATTTCTTCCCAAGATATGACTACCAGAATACAAGTGGTCCTGGAGGTCTACAGTGAATTTTCCCATGATAGGAGCATACTGTTTGTTTTGTTCCCAGTGCCCAGTGGGATAAAAAGAAGCCTAAAATTTTCTTGTGGCAATTTCTCATTGAACTGCTGTCTTCATAATTCAACAGCACTTTCTGTGGGGAAATCCTAGTTCTGCATTTAAAGGCACTACTGCATACTTGCCCTTAAACCTCCTCTATCCTCTTTTTCTCCTAAATCACCTGGGTTTTGATGCAGTTTAGCATTTACAGCTCAGCATATTAAACCAGGAAGTCCACATGAAATTTAATGACCTCAAAGAGCACTTCTACACCATGAGTTTACTGGTGAACATTTCAAGTCAGAACATCAAAACCTGGAATTTGAAGAAGGCTTCAAGTTCATCTTGTCCAATGTCTTTATTTGGTGATCCTGCCACTCTGGTTTCAGACCCCTCTACTGGCAGAAAACTCATTACTGTTTAAGGACAACTCTGATTATTACATATTATTAAGCCCAAATGTGCTTTTCTGTACCTTCTGCCTAGTGGATCTTGTTCTATTCTCTTGAGGCCACAGAAAACATGCATTATTTCTCTTTTACATGACAGCTCTAAGGTCATATTTGAAGATCACTATGAAGTCCTCTACCCGTATTCTGTCCCTGCCTTTGTCATTCCTTCCTCAAGGTAAGCATTCCCAATTCCTAAGGAGCAGTTTTCACTATTCATGCTGCTCCATATGCATACATGTCTATATTTGTTCCTACTCTTTCCTTTACTCTTCAAGCCAAGACTCAAATCAGGTCAAAACTACCTTGTTTTTTAAACATACTTTGGGAGGAAAATTCATCAAAAACTTCCCATCCATCATTCATACTTTCATTCAGCAAATATTTCTTGTCAGCGAGTTCATATATCTTGTTGCCAGAAATGCGAAAATGAAACCATGAAACCACCTGACTTCAAGTACCTCATTCTCCAGTGAAGAGGAAGAAGCATGAACAAAACCTAGGATGGCATTTAAGAGAGGTGTACAGCCATGATATAGAAGGAAAATGATCAGGGTTGAATTTGGGAATCAGGTCATAGTTTGCCAGGGGTAATGGCTCAAACAGTATCTTGAAGAAAGAGGAGGAATTCACAAGAAAGAAGTAGGAAAGGGTACCCTTCACAAAAGATGCAGCCTGACTCCAACACATGGAAGTGCAATAGGACACCCTATATTGGAGAAGGGAGAGTTGTTTGAGAGGGTCAGAGTGTGGGCTGCAAGAGAAGGAAAGGTGAGCTAAGGAACTCTGCCTAAGGCTCAGGACCTTGCACTTACAAGGGATTGACATCCCCTTCAACCAACACCTAGCAATTCCAGAAGCCATTTATTCAGTTGATGTCCATAAGCCAAATAAATAATAAGAGGCTGTTTCAACTGATGGTCATAATTTTAATTTTGGACTCAAATGTAAATGAGGTACAGTTTCCCTAACTAAAGGTCTCTGGGTATAGTTGGGGTTACCAGATCAAGTGAGAGTTTGCATATTTCAGACATCTGATAACTCTGCTTTTGAAATGCACAGCTGAGTGATTTAAGTGGAATCATCATGCATGGACAGTAAGCACTTCTGGCACTCCCTACTTGTGATCCCCAAATTCTCCTCTATGGTTGGAGACAAAGAAGTTCCAGAATGACACATTCCCTCCTAGTCTGTACAGTCCCTTCTGTTCTGAGCATCTAAGATATCAGTTCTCCTTCATTACCCAAGCTCTTTCTGCCAGTGGACTGTAGATGGGCTTGATCTGGAACTTCTGCTTACTGGTGTGCCTCACCTTCTCTCTCCACCCTGCAGGTGCCTCATGCTTCAGTGTTATTTCCAGACCTTGGTATAGGTGTCCTCCTGGGTGAAATAGGAGAGTAGGGGTGTGAGGAAGGTATAAGGGTAGAGAACCTAGCTTTTGTATCTCTCCTTCCCCCCCTCTGTACTCCCAAAGTAACTTCATGAAACCCTAGGAGAATCTAATTTTCCATCCATCTCTCAGATTCTTGCTGAGGCTTGCTGGGATTAAATATTCTTGCCAAAGGGGCTCAAGGCTTACTGGGCTGTGGCATTGCTGTCACTCAAAGCAGCAAAGCTATATAAGTTCAAGTGCACTTACAGCTCTGGATCACCAGGGGTTTATTTTTATTTCAGAGTGAGTTCCTTAAAGATGTCAAAGCAATGGAAGCTTAAACTTCTATAGATACAAGTATTATTGGCAACCTATGGTCCAGCATTGATCTTTGTCATATTTAAATAAACAAAGAGTGTGCTAGGCATTGTTAAGGATTCAGAGATAAGTTAAAATATTCATTACCCTTTATTATCTTGCAGTTTACGTGAGAAAATCAAGCATAAGCAGATTTACATATTGTTTCTGGTTTTTGCTTTTCATATTTACAATTTCTGCTGTTTCTCCTTGTTCTTTTTATGTACTTCCAGGCTGGGTCTACTAAGTGGACAAAAGCAACAGTTCATGTAACAGGAAATGGCAGAAACTGAGGAGCTTGTGGGTCAAGAGTCACACCCAGGTAATGCCCCTGCTATGTCCCCTGATGGAGAAATTAGGAAACCAATGACAGTCATTTAATCAAGAGCAAATGGGCCAAGGCTCTATTTAACCACAGTCATTGTTCACTGCTCTTTATCTAGAATCTGCTGTCCCTTGAAAAGTTTTAATAGTGAATTAATACTAATTATTATTTTTCCTTATTTTTAAAGAAGCTTTAGATTATATAAATGTTACATCAAAAACAGGAGATTCCCATATACTCCAACCCTCCCCTTCCCTCACTTTCCCCCATTAACAACATCTTTCATTAGAGAGGTACATTTGGTACAATTGATGAAAACATATCGAAGTATTGTTACTAAGTGTGTCTACAGTTTACATGATGGTTTACACTTTGTACTGCACAATTTTATAAGTTTTGACAACTTGTATATTGGCCTGTATCTGTCATTACAATGTTATGCAGGGCAATTCCAAAATGCCACATATTCTACATTTTCTTCCCTCTCCCTCCCCTCAGAACCTCTTGTGACCACTGACTTTATATCAATGTTACAAGTTCTTCCATTACTAAAATAATAAGTCGACTTTAGTCCATAGTTGCATTCCTCCCTTATGTTTTTCAGTCCTCAATCTTGAGGATTTGGGGCTGGTGATGCCCATTTTGCTTCTGATTGATGGGGGCTTAGATCCTATGGGGAATACTAATTATTTTAACAATACCCAAAACAGCCTATTCATAGTATTTGTAGGGCTTCTTTTCCTTTCTTTAAGGAGGTTCCAGATAATCCCCTTGTTCTCTCTGAAGGTGACCTCTCTTAGAATTGGACAGGTAAGGTCCCTGGAACATGTCAGGTGACTTTCCTCAGAATGGTTGGCAGAGGCACATTGGATGTCCCCTTAAATCAGGGGGTCTTAACCAAGGGTCTAAGATTTCAGAGGGTCCATGAGCTTGAATTGAAAAAAGTCAATTTATTATCTTTATTTTCACTGACCTCTAAATGAAATTTAGCATTTCCTTCATTTATGAATGTATGCAATAAATAAATTACAGTAGTATTCATTTCACCTGCCTGGCAAAAGAGTCCCTGGAACAAAAAAGGATAAGAATTCCTGCCTTGAAGGGTGAGTAAAGATGACCCCCTTCCCTCAGAAGGTGGTCTAGGGACCGGGAGCCAATAAAGGAAACTTTCCTAGAAGATGGCAGGAAAGTAGCAACCAGGTACTGAAAACAAAGGTGTAATAAGACCTTTTTGTTTTGTTTTGTTTTTGTTTTGAGACTTTTGAGAATGTAAATGTTTCCTGGCTCTCTCAGAGCAAAAGGAAGCAGGGTTTCTGGTCAGTGAGGTGGAGGCATCTGAAGCATGGCTGGGCACATGAACTGAAAGAACTGCAAATTTTGGTCACCTGCTGTTGTCTTTTGCCCTGAAGCATGGGACTGTTCTCCTTGGAAGAAACATGCAGGCTCTGGCAAGGGTCTGTATCAACAAAGAGCCTGCATCCTAAGGAAGGTTGTTTGGGATCCGCTTTCAAAAGTGACACATTGTGGCAGCAAGAAACAAGCAGCAAGCACCTCTATTGCTCCTTTCTAGGGTGATTTAGAATAAAATGCTAGAAAAGGCAATGGGATGTTTGAGAAATTATAAGGAATAACATCAGATTTGGTCCAGGTACATTCCAGTTTTACCCAGTGTAAAATATAAAATGTAAAAATTTGTCCTTATGATACAAAAATGGAACACTTTCTCCTCTCTATATGCTTTTGTTGCTGTCAGGTTTTTTTTTTTTTTAGAAATTGAAGGAAAATTTCAATTGTTTTACTGTTTTGTCTCACTTCTTAGTCTTTGCTTTAGTTGAGAAAATCAACTTCCAATCGATTATCAGATTGCTAGTTCTAAGAACTTAAAAATAAGGGCAATGTTATTGTGGACTTGTCCCTTGTTTTGTACCTCTGGCTAAGATACAATGTAAACATTGTTTACACAAAGGAATTTATGGCTTACAAAGTAGAGATCGAGGCCCTGCATCCTTTTACTTTCTTTCCACAGAGAGATAATGGAAACATAGGGAATTCTGGAAATATTTGAAATGCAGACTAAAGTATTCTTCAGCCTGTGATTAGCCTGAGTGCTTTAGTAGCAGGTTCTTTTTTTTCTTTTAAAGATTTATTTATTTATTTATTTATCCTCCCCTTGCTGCTTGTGTTTTACTCTGTCCATTCGCTGTGTGTTTCTTCCGTGTCTGCTTATCTCCCCATTGCTGTGAGGTCCTGCTGCATCAGCCCACCACGCCACGCTGGCCGGCCTGCTCTCACAAGGAGGCCCTGGGAAGTGAACTCAGGGCCTCCCGCATGGTAAAGGGGGGCTCTATCGATTGAGCCACACCCGCTTCCTACTGTGAGGTCTTGCTGCATCAGTCTACCGCGCCGCCCGGGCCGGCCGGCCTGCCGGCCCTCACAAGGAGGCCCCGGGAAGCGAACCTGGGGCCTCCCATATGGTAAACGGGAGCTCTATCCATTGAGCCACACCCACTTCCCAGCAGGTTCTTTTTCTTCTAGGCTTCTTCCTCTCCATCTACAGCCACTGAGCAAGCATCCACTTGGTATTCACTTTTTATTTTTTCTTTCTTCCTTTTTTTTTTTTTTTTTTT
>JAQZBX010001119.1:0-88915 GCA_029593785.1 Cabassous unicinctus | reverse complement strand
AATAGTAATGTCTTCCCTCTCATTTCTGATACTGTTTATTTGCATCAACGCTCTCTCTTTTTTATTCTTTGTCAGTCTAGCTAAGGGTTTTACAATTGTATGGATCTTTTCAAAGAACCAACTTTTGGTTTTGTTAATGTTCTTTATTTTTTTATTCTCAGATACATTTATTTGTTCTCTAATTTTTGTTATTTCTATCCTTATACTTTGTGTTTAGTTAGCTATTCTTTTTCTAGTTTTTCCAGGTGTGCAGTTAGGTCTTTGATCTCAGTTCTTTCTTCTTTTTAATTTAAGCATTTAGGGCTAAAATTTTCCCTCTCATCACAGTCTTAGCTGCATCCCACAAGTTTTGATATGTTTTCTATTTTTCCATTTGTCTCAAGATATTTACTGATTTCTCTTGTAATTTATTTTTTGACACACTGATTAAGAGTATGCTCTTTAACTTCTATATATTTGTGGATTTTCCAGTTCCTGCCTGTTGTTGATTTCCAGTTTCATTCTATTATTATCATAGAAGATGTTTTGCATAATTTCAAATTAAAAAAAAATTATTGAGACTTGTTTTTGACCCAACATATGGTCCATCTTGGAGAATGATCCATGTGCACTTGATAAGGATGTATATCCTGTTGTTTTGGGGTGCAAAGTTCTGTATTTTTCTATGTCTAGTTCCTTTATCATATGATTCAAGTTCTCTGATTCCTTACTGATCTTCTGTCTAAATGTTCTATCTATTGATGAGAATGGTGTATTGAAGTCTCCATCTCTTATTGTAAAGGTGTCTATTTTTCTCTTCATTTTACCAGTATTTGCCTCATATATTTTGTGGTACCATAATCAGATAAATAAATATTTATGATTGTTATTTCCTCTTGGTGTATTGCCCTTTTATTAATATAAAGTGTTTTTCTTTGTCTCTTATAACAGCTTTGGCTTAAAATTGATTTTGTCTGATATTAGTATAGCTATTCCAGCTCTCTTTTGGTTATTATTTGCATGGAATAACTTTTTACAACCTTTCACATTCCACCTATTTGTTTCTTTGATTCTAAGGTTAGTCTCTTGTAAAGAACATATAGTTGGAAGATGCTTTTTAATCCATTTTGCCAATCTGTGTCTTTTGACTGGGGAGTTTAATCCATTAACATTCAGTGTTATTACTGTAAATGCAGTAATTACTTCAACCATTTTGACCTTTTTTTTTTTTTTATGTAATAGCTTTTTTTGTCTCTCCTTTTTTTTTATTGCAATCTCCTTTTTCTGTATAGTTGATTTGTATGTTATATCTGTCTGGTCCATTTCTCTTTTCTGTTTCTGTATATTTTTAAAACACTTTCTTTGTGGTTACCTCAGGATTTATATTATACAACCTACGTATATAACCTACTAATTTGAAAATATAACAACTTAGTTTCAATAGCATACATGTTCTCTGCTCCCATATCCCTCTGTTTCTGATCTTTATGTTGTTTTTGTCCCAACTTTACCATTTCTGATGAGAAATCGGCACTTAGTCTTATTGAAGATCCCTTGCATGTAATGAATCACTTTCTCTTGCTGCTTTCAGAATTATCTCTTTAATTTGGCATTTGACATTCTCATTAGTATGCATCACAGAGTAAGTCTATTAGGATTTAATTGGAGTATGTTGCACTTTTGGATATGCATATTTATGTCTTTCGATATTCCTAAAATATTCTTTCTGCCCCTTTTTTCTTCTCCTTCTGGGATGCCCACCATTTGAACGTCTGTGTGCTTTGTGCTATCACTCACATCCTTGAGACACTCTCTATTTTTTCTATTCTTTTCTCTTTCTGTTCTTCTGACTGTATGACTTTGATTGTCCTTGTTTCTAGTTCACTGATTCTTCCTTCTGCCTGTTCATGTCTTCTGTTATATGCTTCTAGTGTTATTTTTAATCTCTATTATTCTGACTTTCATCCTCATAATATCTGTCATTTCTTTTTATACTTTTAAATTTTTCCTCATGTTCACACATTGTCTTCTTCATATATTTTAGAAAATCCATATTTTCCTTCATCTCCTTGAATGGATTTACGAGATTTGTTTGAACTTCTTTGATTAGTTGTTCCAAGTCTGTGTTTCCTCTGAAGTTTTAATTTGTTCCCTTGCCAAAACGATATCTTCCTGTTTCTTAATATGGCTTGTAATTTTTTGTTGATTTCTAGGCATCTGGTTATCTTGAAGAGTTAACTCTGAAGGTCAGTTTCTCCCTCTTTCCTAGGGTTTTGTTATTAACTGGCTTTGTGTTAAGGCTGTTTTTTGATGCTTGGTCCAACCTGTTCTAGACCTTTAGAGTAACCAATATTAACTGGATATATGGAAAAATTTTTAAGATTGCAATTTTTGTGCAATTGTTTCTTCTCCAGGAGAAAGCTTCCTTTCTTCTATTCCTTCTCTGGGAATCTTGATCTGTTTTTTTTTTCTTTTTGTGCAAAATTTTCTCCACAGTTCCTATGATTTATTTAAATTTCCCCCTCACTCAGTGCCCCCTTTTCCTTAGGCTTCTCCAGTGGATGTCTTATATCACCATGTTTATGATGTCCTCTCTATATCATAAGTATTAATTCTACTTTGTGCCATGTGTTTTCTAGAAAATATTTCATATCTTTTTTCAGAACCTTATAACAAATTTCTTCAAATTTCTGTACAAACTACTCATCCTGTTGTTGAAGATCCTCTGTGATGCTGCACCAACCATTTATTTTTTCAGTCTGAAATTATTTTCTACAATATTCCTATAAAAACACTGTATTTTTAGGAAATCTTGTTATTTCCTCAGTTATATAGAATAATTTACTAAGTCTAAAACTGTAGAAACTCATAAAATTTGTCAGGTCATATTTCAACTGAGACTTCCTCCAAATTGCTATTCTTGATGCTGATCTAAAGAACAATTCTTCCTTATTTGCACATTTTTTTGCCATTTTTGTAAGGAAGGGCAGTAAAAGAAGACTAACATTTTGTAACTATCCACTAAAAGTCAGACAATATTATTTAGCTTACTTTTTATCTTTAAGGAATAATGAGGTAGAAAATAAAATAAAACACATTTAATAGTTGTTAGTAGCTTGGATCCAGTAGGTAACTTGACCAATTAGTCCCTGACCATAATTACGGTGAAGCCAAAATTCAAACTTTCTGCCTGACACCAATGCTTGTGCCTTTTCTGCCATCTCCATCTCACCATGAGACATTTCACCATGTCCTTCAATATACTTATTTACATGCAGAGATCATAGTAATTCACTGCCACCGAAATGCCTAGGTTTAAAATCTAGTTTATATATTTTACTGCCATTTAGTATAGATCAAAATGTTAAAAGTTTCTGGACCCTTATCTGTAAAATGGCGCTAAAAAGAGCAATCAATATTTTTAATGATTAAATTATTTAATAAATGCAAAGTGCTTAAACATTGCCCAGCTCAGAATAAGCCCTCAATAAATGTTAACTGTCTTGCCAAGTAAATTTTAAGCACTTTAAGAATAATCACTATATTATATTTATTTTTAGATTGTGTCACTAAAGCCTAGCAAAGTTCTCAAATATTTAGTATGTGAAATGGGGAATAGCTGGGATCCACCAATCAATTTAACTGTACCACAGAAATGCTAGAGCTATAGGTTGATAAGAAAATAACCATTATCTGGATATAGACCACACATTACTCATTACTTGCATTTTTAAGAAATCATCTTCCTGACCATTGAATAATGCAGTGCTTTTAGGAAAAAAAGAATATTAAATGTTAAGGAGACATGATTTCACCAAAGGGAAGATTATTTATTTGGAAAGAAAAAAGGAAAAAATACTGTTCTTTTCCTAGTATTACCTTTATTAGTCCAAGATTGTCAGTCTTTGAGAAACCTAATTCAACAATTTTCAGCAACATTAAATCTCAGGAACCCACAAAACATGGGCTTAGCTGTCCATCTCTCTAGGAGTGAACTTCAGAGAAAGACTAGAACTCACAAACTAGTCAAAAGTAGCCCTGACTTAGCTGCTATTGTAGAACAGATTACATCACCTGTTCATCTTAGCTTGCCCTCACAGGGTCTAGATGTTTCTGGGGTGTCTCTTTGGCTGGAGTTTCTTTTTTCACCTATTAAATTACTTCATTATCTATGACACTGTATTTCTGGGCTCCACCCAAGGATCTTGTATACAAAGCCTTCTTGGCTGGTAAACAAGTAGAATGAGAGATAATTGCATGGGACAGGACTTTACCAGTCTGGGCAAGGAGTAACTGGATGTTGCTGGAGAAACTCTCCTTCTGGTTAAGTTTTTCAACAAAACCAAATTGCTTAAAAAATATTTTTAAAAAATACATTAGTGCTTCTATTTTATAATTATATCACTACAAATAGCAGAGGATATATCAAGAAAGTATCAAAGGCACTTAGCCTAGTGTAGAATTAAATAATCATATCTGGAGAAAAAAAATCTCTGAGTTCAAACACTGGTTCCATCACTAGTTGTGAGAACCTGGGCGATTTATTTGACTTCGCTGTTATTCTTTTCCTTTGTCTCTAAAATAGGTTAATAATAATACTCAGTTTGTGTAATGTTACAATAAGGGTGCAATGAGTTAGTACATGTATGCTACATAAAATAGGAACTCAATAAATGGTAGTCATTGTTTCAATAAATACTCATCTTGAAGGATAGGTTAAGAGATGGGTTTATGTTTATTGGCTCCAGAACAGGCAAAGTTTTCTTTTTCAGCAATGACTATATTTTTTCAAAATGGTTCACTTCAACAGAGATTCAGTCATGGCTCCTAGGTGCAGTGTCTAAAAAAGCAAAGAAATCACACCCTTTTCCCCCAACAACCTTTTAAACCAATTATAAAGTAATACAAAGCCATTGGCTTTCTCATAGAAGGAAAGGTGGTGGATGCATTCCAAACTCCCCAGCCCAAGGATTCACTTTGGAGTAACACACACAAGATAAGGTTATATCTGCAAAGTAGACCCAATTGCCAGATTGACGCCTCCCACTAGCCTTGGTGGAGATTGAAGAAACAAGAGACCAAAGCCATCACACACACTCAGTCCACACTGAGAAGCTTTGATAGCTGTTTTCACACAATTAAGAAATGTACTTATTGCTGACACCAACAAGGCCAGCATGAGCACCTCGGTAAAGGGTCGGGGTATTCAAGGCAACCCACATTTATGTGTAAAGAGCACTGGACAAAGTCTTCCTGGCTCATAGTGGTGGCCATACAGGTGCATCCTATTGAGCTTCTCTAATGGTATTTTCACAGATTATCTTTTATTTTGTAGACACCAAATGGATTCTTGGGGTAAATCTTTTTCATTAATTAATGCTGATCTCTTAACAAGTTGAGTGTTCTTTGCATTCTTTTGTTAAATCCTGAATGCTATTAAAATCAACAACAGCATAAACAAAACTAAAATTTCAAAATGTATTGCAATAGTAAGGTGAATGCCATTGAAAATAATTATACCTCTTTTATTTCTATGGCTTATATTCACCTAGAGAAAAAAAAAACGGATTTATCTAACAAATGGGCTAAAAACCATTTGAAATATTCTTGATCATGAGTTGCTAGATGTAAGCACTGTTCACTGATGGAAAGAAGAGACTCTAGAATCAGACTTCCTGGGTTTGAATTCTGGCATTACTCATTAATTGTGTGAACTACAGAAAGTTTCTTAACCTCTCTGAGTCTGGTTTCTCATCTATAAGGCGGTCATAACATCTATTTTAAAGGACTGATGGAAGGCTTTAAGGAGTAAATAAATGCTTTTACATGGAAGAGTGCCTACCATACAACAAATGTTCAATCAATGTTTATTACTGTTTCCAAAATTGATTTGTTTTTCCTTTGTAGCACCCACGGTGACTTGCACATAGCAGCTGTTCAAGTCATATAGTTGACAGCTATATGGACCAATATTGCACTGTCATATTTCAAGGGTTTATTTTACACAAGTGTAATAGAAGAAATCTATAACTGAGAAAACCTCAGTAAATGTAGGCAATCACCAACCCAAATTTCATCTAAGTAGTGAGGACATTGCTAACAAAAATGAAAACAAAACCCTTCAATGAGCCATGTGAAATTCAAAATTTGATTTACCAAAAAAAAAAAAAAAATGTTGAGAAGCATTTAATAGTGTTTAGGACCAATGTACCTAAATGGTTGCAGTCACTGGAGACACCCCAGTTTCAGAAAGAGCCTCGCCCTTTATGGATGCCTGAACTTCATTTGGAGGAACAATCTCAGTGGAGTCAACATTTGTAAATTGTGTAAGTGATATATAAATGAAAGGCAAAGGGAAGAAATGCCAACCTCATGCTGGGAACAGCATAAAACATTTTAGATATTCAATGTTACTTAATCTTCACCACCAACCTGTGAGACAGGTATAGTTATCCGCTCCCCCATTTTTTACAGATGAGGAAATAGATGCTCCAAGGATTACAGGAATTTTCAAGATCACACAAATAGTAAGTGAAAGAGTTGGAATTGGCACTCACATTTATTTCACTCAAAGTATCTTGTTGTTAGTAATATTGAAAGGAAGATATGAAAAGAGAGAGAATGGGAAGAATTTTATTGCAACTCAAAATGAATTTTCTGTTTCAGCAAAATATGCCTAAACATGCAATGACATTTTACTAAACATGGAAATGTCATGCTTAGGAAAGTAAAGGAAGATAAATAAAATTCAGGGTTATTTAGGTATATAATTTTATAATTTTAATATAATCCCCTGGGAAATGTTACCAGCTAAAATTTAAAATGTGAATATACTTGAGAATTCTCGTAAAGTTTAAGACATAATCATTCGAGTTGCACTGAATGATATACATTCTCTTAAACCCATCCTGCTATAATAACTTAAAATGAGTTTTTCATCTGACCGCTACCTGGCAAACTGCAGTGCTGGTATGCTCTGGAGTTTGCTAGGCAGGTAAGCTTGGGCTGCCAAAAATGCTTTTAAAAGACAAGGATGAAAAGAAAATGTGGTTGAATAGATTACATCAAATTCATAACTTCTAGATGAAGTTATACAAGTTGTATAAATATTTTAATATTGTGCCTACACTCTTCAAGAAGTGTGGGGAGAAAGTAGCCAATTTCTGCATAACAAACTTGGCCTCACAGATAGAGGTCTACCCTCTTTTCAAACTAACCATAATATTAAATTCCCACAAACCAGATCTTTACAATTACTCTTACTCATATTCTCATTTTGGCCCCTTTGATAAATATTATGCTGTTACCAAACAAGTTTCCTTTTAGAAAACTTGCCAGAAAAATTGTTTGTGGAAAGTCTCTCTGGTAAACCGATGATATCCACCTTCTGGTATTCACACCCTTGCATAATCCCCTTCCCTTGAGTGTAGGCATGATCTGCGGCTTACTTCTTACCAACTGAATATGGCAAAGGTGAGGAGATGCATGTGATTGCACATATACTCTGACATCATATGAATTATAAACGCCCATGGTGCTGAGACTTACTTCCTTGTTAGCTTTCAAGAAGAACCTTCTAAGTAATGCTCACATTCCTGACCCAAAGAACTTGTGGGAGAGCACAATGCTATGTTTCTGCTAAGGTGGACGTAATACTGTGTGTAGCCATAGGTAACTAATATATATTGCATATGTGTATGCTCCTGATTTTGTGTCTTTTTATCAACAGTCATTTATTGAACAACTAACATATGCCAAGCGTCATCCTACTGTAAACATGTTGTTACCGGATTCAAGGATACTTATTCTCTTAGAAAAGACCAGATGTGTGTATCTAAGGGAACAAAGGACAATACCTATATCAAAAGGTTTTTATAATGAACAGATGAGACAATGTGTGTGAAAACACCTAACAGCAGTATGCCTGACACATAAAAGTTATTAAAATATTTAAAGAACATGATTTTGTGTAAAGTTAAGTGTTGTTTTGACTAGGTCTTTAGGAAAAGAGTTAAGAAGGAGAGATTTGCTGACAGCTGGGAGATATGAAAGTTCTCCTGCAAGGGGTAAGTCCCGATCCAACTTTAGCTGGCAAAAGCAGTAGTATGATTGTAGATTAATCTGTGAATTTTGGAGTCATAGAAAGCCTGCATTTGAATACTGCCTTGACCATTTACTTTGTAGCAATGTGAGCTAGGATAAATTACTTTAACTTTTTATCTCCAGTTGTTTAATCTAAATTTAGGACCATAAAACTACCAATCTCATAATGTTTTATGAGGATTAAATGAAATAATGCATGTGTGAAGGTCTTCATGCAGATCTTGGTATGTGCACTCAATAAAAGCGAGAACCCATCATCAGTGGGAGTAAACAGTAATGTAGCAATATTATTAGAAATACCAGTAGGAGTAAGAGCAGGAGAAAGAGTATAAGTGTATAAATAGTGGTTTTTGTATGGTAAAGGAGAAAGGAAAGGTAATTGATTTTTAATTGCCTGAAAGACTAGACCCAAAGCTAGAAGGAATTTTACTAATTTATAAACAGTGTTTGTATCATTGCAATTCAAAGATAATTAATTATCTTTTAAAGTTTGCCAAAATATGTTTAACCAAACCAGAAAATATTCAGGTGAGAATTAGGATATCTGACTTAAAACATTGTAGTTAGAATTATATTTGAAATTTCAGTTGTAGCATTCAGCTGTAGGAAATCTACTACCAATTCATTAGTTATTATTGGTTATTCTGAACTATGCTCAGGAAATCGGTTGCCAAGCAAACCTTAGCATAATGCTCTATGATATACTCTAATGAATTTCATTTTGATTCTTAACCAAAATAGTTAATTAATTTAAATTAGTTAATTTATTGCTTAAAATAACACAATACTTTAATACTGTATAAAACAGGGCCAGATTTATAGCAAGAAATTTGTTACTTGAAATAACCATTCAAACTATTATAGACCGCAAGCTTCCAAGAAATTAGACTTCACCAAAGGAAATCAAAGAATTCAAATTATTATTCAAATATAAAACAAAATATCAGAACAAAACAAAACTTCATTATTAGAGTAATCATATAATTTATCATCCAACTTGGACACTTGTGATAGTAACAGGGCAAAGTCCAGATGAAGTGCTTGAGTCCACTAACAGAAGCTGTGACAGTGGCAAGTACACTGGATGTATAGTCACCTTTCTTATTGCTCAGTATTAATGGCTATTATTATCAGTCTCGTAGTTGGTCCTCAATGACATATCAGTGGAAATTATGAGCTGGAATAATGGAAACATAAGGTTAAGTTATATTCTAGCTCATTGCTCTTAATAATAATAATCCTATATGCCAGTATTTTATAAGTAATAGTTTTAAAGAATACCCTATATTAAGTTGTGATGTTTGACAACTGGTCTAAGATATAGGTGTGCATCTATTCAGTAAATACTCTGTATCTTTTATGTGCCAGGCACTGTTGAAGGGTACTGTGTATACCTCAGACAAGAGAGATGAGGACCCTACTCTCTGAGAAAAAAGTGGAAATTGCTTTCACTGAAACAAAGCTAACCACTTAAAACAAATATTGAACCATTTTTCCAAGACTTATTAATGCCTTATGTTAGACAACTAAGCTAAACAACTGGTCACTTTGCCAGTTTATTCTTGCCACCTTGGAGATAAAGAAATTTAATCCTCAAACTCACAAAGCAGTGCTGTCACTTGAATCTGTAACAGAATTTTAAAAAATGTTAAATTGGAGCCAAGTTGAATATCAAGATTGAAAAAGATCTTAGATATTATGAAAGAGAGTGGAAGCTGGTCATCAAAATCCATATTTTCACTTTCTTCCTTGTGACACAGAGAAACTACAAATCCAGCCTTCAGTTGAGTTGAATTTGGCCATGTCACAGGAAATCTAAGCAATGGAATATGAATAGAAGTGATAGATGCCATTCCCAGACCTGGTTCATAAAATTCCTCATCTGGGGACACTACATATTTTCTCCATTCCAGCTGGAATTGAAATAACCTCCACTAACCTAGATCACTGAATAACTGCAGGGAAAGGTCATCTTATGAACTTCTTTACTTGCCCTACATGTTTGTGGACTGGGAAATAAACTTCTATTGTGTTTGAGCCAGTACACATGTATGGTCCTATTTGTTACAGCAATTACCTACCTTAAATAAAATTATAGCTTTTCTGCAAATGTCCTGAAATTGTACAGCCACTTGTCCCCACTACTCAGTATCCTTCAAAACCAAGTGCTACAGAGAACCAATGTCACTCAGAAGAATTGTGGTCCAAAGTGAAAGCTAGTCGTCATTATAATAACCCCCTCTGATTATAGATGATAAAATATAGAACAAGAGAGATCATGAAAGTTGCCCCAAATCACCTGATTAACTAAGGATAAAGGTCGACATAGATATCTGGGCCTCTGTCTACCACAGAAGCCTGGAAAATACCACACAAATGGGAAATGAAATCTATTATCTAAACTTCTAGATAATGTTTTAGTTTAAAAGATGTTGGGGACTTACATTTGACCAAGATGGAAATGTAAAATCCTCCAAGGTGCCATTCCCCAAGAGAACTTTGAAGAACTAGCAAAACCTGGCAGAACCACCTTCCTCAAAACTCTGGAAAACAGTTGCAGTAACTCAACAAGTGCTGAAAAAAGAAAACATGTATTTAAAAATGGTAGAAGAAGCCTTTGGCACCCTTACTAACCCCACCCCTGTCTCCTCTCTGGCACAATGTGGAACCAGCCTATGCTATCATTGTGAGACCCCGGTCCTATTCTGAAGGGAACAGAGAAAATATGTACATATGCTATGGTGCCTGTATGTCAGTACCAATCTACTGGTGGTAGCCTGAAAGACTAAGCCAGGAAAGTCTCCTATGATTCACCTTCCCAAAACTTTCCCTGAAGTCAGAAGAAGCTTGCAGATAGTTAAATCAGTGTAAGAAACAATTAAGTCAAAGTGTCCAAGCAAAGGATTATCAGCATTAGGACATACAACAGAAAAGCTGGGAGTGGGGAAAAGTTTATTTAATGGGGAGTAGAGGGGACATTCCGATTTCCATAAAAACGGGAATTTGCAAGGTCATGAGCAAGTCCAAGCCCAGGACAAGATGCAGACACAGAAATGATGGAGAGGACCCTGAACGTTCACTATCATGTAGGGCTAGACTTCTTCATAGGAAGGCTTCCTCTGAAGGAGAACTCCAGGACATGCAGAGCGAATTTGCAAACAATGTGAAAGGTGCTCTTTTTGCATTGGATTATTTGTTTTCTTTAGCTCCTGGCAATTGAGATATCTCTGTCTGTCACTAGCTGGATACAAATTAAAGGAACCAATAAATCAGTAACTAAATCCCCATATTAACATATTAAAATATTAAAATGTATAGTATGCAGCTACTGATTAAAAGACACACATAGAAACAAGAAATGCTGGTTCATCCAAAGGAACAATTTGGATTTGTCTCAGTTATGCAAGGGTGGTTCAATATAAGAAAATCAATTAACATAAAACACCATTTTAAGAGAAGAAAGAAAAAAAATCATATGATCATCTCAATGCATAAAAGGCATTTGGGAAAATTCATTAACACTTCTTGATAAAAAAAAACACTTAGAAATTTAGAAATAGAAGGAATCTTCCTCGACGTGATAAAGAAAATAAATGAAAAATCCACAGTTAACATCATACTCAGAGAAGAAATATTTAAATCGTTCCCTTAAAATCAGGGACAAGACCAAGATGCCCATTCACACCACTGCTATTTAAAATTGCGCTGGCCATTCTAAGCAGAATAACTAGGCAGAAAAAGAAATCAAAGACATGCAAATTGGAAACGAAGAGTAAACTTTCCTTTTTGCAGATGACATCATTTTATAGATAGAAAGTCCTGAAAAATCCACAACAAAACTACAAGAGCTAATAAATAAATTTGGCAAAGTGACTGGGTACAACATCAACACACAAAAATCGTTAGAGTTTAGAAAAAGTGTAGGGTCTAGAGAATGGACAGCTCATGCATATTTGGTAAAGAGTTCCCTTTTGAGGTGATGGAAAAGTTTGGAAAAGGATGGTGGTGATGGTAGCACAACATTTTGAATATAATTAACACCATTAACTTATATATTGCAATGTGATGAAAATAGGAAATTTTAGGTTGCATATATGTGTTACCAGAATTAAAATTTTAAAATTCATAGGATTTGTACAACACCAACAGTGAACCTTAAAATAGATTATGTACTATAATTAATAGTATTATTATAATAATATAATAATAGTGCTTCTTGAATTGAAATAAAGTTACCACATTTAGCAAAGTGTTCGTAGAGAAAACTGTGTGTGAATAGGGCATATGGGAACTCTATTTTCTGCATGCTTTTTTCTGTAAACTTGCAAAATTCTCTAATAAAAAATAAAATAATTAATATAAAAATTATGTTGGTATTATCCAATTTGCATTCTAGAATCTTATTAAGGTCACTTTTTTCCATCAAGGATGAGAATTAAGTTGGTTCTACTAAAAGTAAGGTGCCATTTCAACAGGACATAATTGTATCAAATGTATCTTGAAATAATTTGGGAAAGGGCATGGTAGCAAAGTCTAAGGTTAGTTTCTAGGTTTTTTTTTTTAGGAACTTTTAAAAATTATTATTTGTAGCAATAGAATTTTACTTCTGTTATGTTACTTGAAGCTAGATACAATAATAAATATAAACTTAGTAAGCACATGGAACATAAGTATTCAATATATAACAGCTATTTGGCGGTATTACTATCATCGTAATGTTAATTTTCACTAGAAAAGTTGTAGGTTTACAAAAAAGTCATTCAAGAAATACAGAAACTACAGAGTTACCATGTACCACTGTATTATTAACACTTTGCATTAGTGTGGTATATTTGTTACAATTCATGAAAGAACATTTTTATAATTATGCTATTAACTGTAGTCCATAATTTTTAATAGGTTTCACTGTTTGTGTTGTACAGTCTTATATTTGTTTGTTTTTTAATTTTAGTGTAAGATGTCATTCATACATGAACATACAGAAACAATAAGTGTATAGTGAAAGTTGTGAACTTACAAAACAAACATGCATAACATCATACAGGGATCCCATACATCACCCTACCACCAACACCTTATATTGTTGTGAAACATTTTTTACAAATTATGAAAGAATATTGTCAAAATATTACTTAGCCATGGTCCATACCTTACATTTGGTATATTTTTCCCCAATCGCACCCTATTGTTATTATTTATAAATATATATATATATTTTCTTTTTTTACCAGGAGGTCCCTGGGAACGAACCCGGGTCCCTCCATATGGGAGATGACGCTCAACCATTAGAGCCACATCTGTCCCCTAAATATATTTTTATCATAGAATTTGTGAACTTACAAAACAACCATGCATATGTGTAGAATTCCTATACAACACCACTTTACCAGCATATGTGGTGGAACATTTGTTACAGATTATGAAATAATATCCTCAGACTATTACTATGAACCATGGTCCACACCATACATTTGGCACACTTTTGCCAACACCCCCGCCCCCATTATCATGGATGAGAATTGTGGTTGATGGTACAGATGCAAGAATGTCCTTCTGTGAGTTAGAGTGGATCTACATCAATATTACAGGGTGGTGGGAATGTGGAGAAACATTGGAAAAATACAATTGGTGTGACCTATTTTAATTTTTAAAATTTTTTTTAGTAATATATATACAACATAAAATTCCCCCTTTTAACTACATTCACCTGTATAATTCAATGCTACTAATTACATTCATAGTAATCATTCATTCTTTTTATGGCTGAATAATTTTACATTGTATGTATACAACACATTTTATTTATTCACTCATGGGTTGATGAACACTTGAGTTACTTCCATCTTTTGGCAATTGTGAATAATGCCACTAAGAACATTGGTATGCAAATATCTGTTTGAACACTTATTTTCAATTCTTTGGGGTATATACTTAGAAGCGGGATTGCTAGGTCACATGGTAAGTCTATATTTAACTTTCTGAGGAACTTCCAAACTTTCTTCCACAGTAGCTGCATCATTTTACATTCCCAACATAAATGAATGAGTGTTCCTATTTCTCCACATCCTCTCCAACACTTGTAATTTTATGCTGTTTTTAACAGTAGCCATTCCAGTGGGTTTGAAATGGTATTTCAATGTGATTTGGGTTTGCATTTCCCTAATAGCTAATGATGTTGAGCCTTTTTAAATGGGCTTTCTGGCCATTTGTATATCTACTTTAGAGAAATGTCTGTTCAGGTCTTTTGCTCATTTTTTAAATTGGGTTGTGTTTTTTGTTGTTGACTTGTAGGATTTCTTTACATATCCTGTATATTAAACCCTTAATGGATATGTGGCTTAAAAATATTTTCTCCCATTGAGTAGGTTGTCCTTTCACTTTTATGATAAAGTCCTTTGGTTCACAAAAGTTTGTAATTTTGATTAAGTCCCATTTATCTGTTTTTTCTTTTGTTCCTTGTGCTATGGGTTTAAAGACTAAGAAGCCATCCTCCTGAGATGCTTCCCTACATTTTCGCCTAGGAGTTTCATACTCCTGGTTTAGGTCTTTGATCCATTTGGGGTTCATTTTTTATATGGTATGAGATATGGGGTCCTCTCTCATTCTTTTGTGTATGGATAGCCAGTAATCCCAGAACCATTTGTTGAAGAGAGTATTCTTTCCCTATTGAATGGACTTGGCAGCCTTGTCAAAATCAAATGGACATATATATATGAGGCTATATTTCTGAATTCTCAATTAGATTCCATATTATGCTTTAAAAAAGCATAAATTGTTTTTTGTAGTGGACAATCAAACACAATTTTGTCATATGTCTTACAGCCTAGAAAGACAAACAATCATATTTATAAAACAATAAATGATCGAAATGCTTTGTGTTATATTATTAAAATTGTCCGCCCTGAATTCAAGAGACGTGTGTTCTGTTTAGAAGCTGCTCGCCAAAAGGAAAAAGCAGGGTTTGAATTTAAGAGGACCTGAGTTTGGGAGTGTTAAAAAGCCCATATTTAAAAACCGCTCTTTCAGTTCCTCACTGAAACTGTGAAGACAGGACTTGATTGCCATCTCCTTTGTCATATTATTCCAAGTGACTGACATATGTCTACCTTGCTTTGGGAATATAAAAATAGATGTTGGAAAAATGAATGAATTTATGGCTAAGAACAAGCCATTAAATCTATCCAAACCTTTATTTCCTCCTCTAAAAAATGAGAAGAGCCCCCAACCTGCAACCTATTGTGTGGGATGATTTGGATACAGTACATAAACACCTGGCTCGAGAAGGCATTAGAAAAATATTTGGCTGTTAAAACTCTACACCAGACATTGTACTGCATGATACTTTATAATTACCTAATTTGAGTCTTACAGTTACATCATGAGATTGATGTTTCTCTTAACTAAAACTCTTTGTTTGCTGAGAGCAAAAGTCAATTTGAGCTAACCTAGGGATAAAGGGGGAATTTATTATATGAATACAAGCATGTCTCATGGAACCCAAGGGCAGGAACATACACAAAGGATTGGAACCAGGACACAGAAAATCATCTAGAGCCAAAGAAACCTCTATCCCAATCTCTCTGGGACTCTCAAAATTACCTCTTATTGAGAATCTATCTGATCCATTTCGCTCTTCTGATGGCTTTCTTTGCTTTCCTGCACACAAGGCAGAAGAAAGTTACCTTATACCATCTCAGTTCAAAGTCAAGCCAGACTAAATTTAGTGTCTTAGTCTCAATTCAAAATTTCCAGTAATAAAAGTGGATTGTCCTAGCTTGGGACCATTATCCAATCTACTGGACCCTGAGAAGGCAAGGTCAAACAGTACAATATATTCTAGAACTGCACACTAAATGTTAGGGGAGATATCTTGGATAATTCTATGATAAAAGATATTGTGGACTAGAGGTTACTCCATAAGTACTTATTACACTATTATTATATTCATATAGAAATAAGAAAACTGAGGGTCAGAGAGTTTAAGTAACATGCTCAGCGTCACACAGTAAGTGAATGAAACTGGAATTCAAACCCATCTGTCTGACTGTGATATGTACACACTATGAAATTGTCTCAGATTGATTAGGGGTGGGAACTATGGTCTCTTAAGTGTTTTTGTATTAATCTCATAGGTACTTTAAAACACTCTTACTTCAGTAATGCCTAATTCTTGTGTCTATTAAGCAATAAAGTTCTTGCTTTCCACTTTCCTGTTATTTCCAATTTTTTCCTTCTAATCCTTATACCCACGGAGCTAAAAGGAGGCTAGTTTGTAGAAAACAGGCCTTAAGAGGAAATCAGTTTTAAGAACATTAGGTACTAAAATTTTTGCAATTTTTTTCAACTTTATTTTGAGCACAGCTGATTCTGCAATTGAGGAATAGTGCCTTGCCATTTTCTATACATTTCTAAGGACATTCAAAAAAAGTAAAATGATAAAAATAAAATGGTATGGATCCACAAGAACCTTCTCTGATAACTAGAAATATTTATTTAAAATAATTTTACCAAATAGAGAGTAATATACATGTGAATATTTAAAGTATACTCCAAGAAGTTGGTATGGAAATTTTGTCCTAGTATTGACTTAGAGCTAGAATTTTCAACTAGGCTACTACTTTTTTGACTAAATGTGTAACCTTGGATAAGATATTACTGAGGTCAGTTCAAAAGGCTATGATTAAAAGGAGAACTTGCAATTTAAATTTATCTTACTTTTCCTTGTGTCTTTTTATTAGCTGGCTGCATGCAAGTGGAAAGGAAGATATTAATCAAAAATAATTATCTGGACAGAGAAACTTTCTTATCATTTTTCAAAGAGGTTGAGAAGAAAAAAAGAAAAGTTAAATGTTGGCAACCCAGCAGTGTGGAAACTTTGCTAAGACTTTGAAGTTTGAATGTGATCTGTAAGAAAACATTCAGGAAAAGAGTAAAATAAGTAGGTTTCTTTCTATTTAATGTGGCCTTTTAAATGTAACATGATGGAACTTGTAACCTAGAAATATTTTCTTAGCTATATATTCACTGGGGAAGGTAAGCATAATTACAGCTGCTCAGACTTCATCCAAACCCAATTGGCGTTATGGACAATTAATCTTTTGAAACATTAAGATAGCTCTGTAATTTCTCACTTTTGTAAAAAGTAAGAGGAAGGCAACATAAATCAAAAACTTGGTCAGTAACACGGAAGTTTACTTAATTGACAATATAAGACAAAGCCTCATTAAATTTGTGTTTCATTGCAGCCACAGTAACTCACAGCCGTCGGTATAGTATACATGCCTAATGATTCTCTAATTGTTACTCTGCCTAGGAGAGTATTAAATAAGGTGTTGGACTTTTTTTCTTTTGTTCTTTTGGTGTAAGTTTGAGATCATTCTATCAAAAGGAGGGAATTTCTTAGAAGAAAGTGATGTTATGACATGTTCTTCGCACATTCATGCAGAATGCACTAGATGCTTGAAACCCAAACAATGGATTAAACATTTAATCAAAAAGAACCATGGTTCAGATGGCCTTGGTGAAATGGGAACAAGGAAGCTAGCTATGGACTTGGAAAAAAATCAACATACGCATTTTAAGTAACGTTCCTTGCCATTAAAGAGAATAATTTTGCCTTATAATGATGCCCAGTCAGATTGAGGATACATATGTAAAATGCTGAGTTTGATATAAAGAAATTATACAAGTTAAACTAGGGTGGAAGGATGATCTATACTACAATATTAACATTTTTTATTGAAAGTCAGTTCTACTAGGCAAGTTGTCTATAAAAATAAAGAAATCTACAGATTGCTCTATGCAACTCTTAATTATGTACCCACACTTAACAGAGGGAAGCTAAATACCTTGATCATATGCTTCCTCCCTTTTTCACTAGGAGTTTCTCAGCTTTCGCCTTTGCCCTCTTTTTGTGCAGTACATTGCATTTTATTTTTAATTGCCAACTTACTATCAAATGAAAGGGAAATGTTGCTATAAGGATGGGTGGAAATTATAGGGTTTTCAACATTTCCCCAGATGGGCTGGCTGCTTGACTTAGGGCCATATTTTCCAGAATATATGTTTTAAGGCTGTGGCCCAATTCTTGAGCCTGAGATCTATGAACAACAACAAAGCCTGTGGCTTGGAAAGCAACTTTGTGTACGAGCTAAGAGTAGGAACTAGGAGTAGGAACTCTGGCTGTTAGGCTCAGTTCTTCAGCTCTGTAACCATGTCACAGAACCTCAGCCTCAACTCTAAAATACATTCCATGGACTGGTTAAATTTAATGCCTCTTTAAGTTATAACTTATCCTTTTCATCTAAAATTTATAACAGGTTCCTCCTCCTTTTCAAGATTTCTTCCTCTCCCCTCACCTCAAGGCTGAGTTATGTGCATTCCTCAGTCAAAATACCCACGGACTTACCTCCTAAAGAGAGACACCTGTCTCATTTATCTTTGGAACATCAGTTCTCTGCCTGCATATGGTAAACACCCAACAATTAATTAATTTGATTAATTAATACAAGACAAAGAAATGAGTGACGATATCCATTTTAAGATTTCTAGTAACATTGGCCCTAATTCTTATTTCTTGATCTGCTGAGTCTAATATTGACATTGAAGGGGCCTAACAGGTTAGAGAACCTCCCTCTCATTTCATGCATGTTGATTGAGTACGCACTATTCTCTGAGATAGTTATAAGCAGTATAATTTCATATAGGCAAGGAAACTAAGAGTTAGAATTATGTAACTTATTCCAACTCCTTAGGCTAGTAAGCAGTGAAGCCTGAATTTGTAACCATTGTGACATCAAAGCCATGGTTTAACCACTGCTTAATTCTGTCTCCAGGCCCTAAAGTCTACAGCCTACAAATGTTTGCACTAGGAAATCAAACCCAAACCTCTTACTCCATTCCCAGCACACTCTGTCAATATTCCTGAATGCAGGATGTGCTCAAAACTAGCTATAAATAGAGGTTTTGAAAGTGGACTGAAGTTAATTCAATAAAAAATGTCCTTGTCACCTATGAGTTACAAACTGGAGGAGTAGACTAAATCTATAAGTTTTCTCTTAGTTGATACAGTCACAAATAACAATAGAGCATCACTAACTACAAAAGAATACGCACGTGGCATATAGGCATACACAGGTGGCAAGTAGAATCATGCTATTTCCATTTTAGCAGCAAAGAAAATACAATTAGTAAATGACATTGGTGAGATGTTCATAGATGCAAAGTAAGGTACTTTGATAGCACAATAATGACTAAGGATGCTTCTTAAAAAGACAAATAGGACATTCGCTATATTAGAAACCATTCATGTGTCCCCAGACCTAGTTTTTCTCCCTAGGTCTGGTTTTTGGAATGTTGGTGATAAACTAAGAAAAAAAAAAAAGACAAATAGGTATTGACTGACACAAAGCAAATAAACATATCTGCATGTATATGTCTGTATGTATGATTTGTGAAAACTGACAAAATAAACCTATATTCCGTAAATGTGTAGGCATGTCTAAAGAGCACCCAAAGTGAAGTAGTTTTTTCTTCCTGTTGTAAGACTATCACCATGAACATATTTCTCATACCTTGCATACTCGATGACTTTGATAATGTCATGGCATGACTTTTGAATTTCATTTTTGTCTTGCCTGCTTATGTAACCAGTCACTCTGCCACCCCTACTGCTGGACAATTTTGTGTTAAGTTTCTCCACTCCCCATGAAGATGGTGCCATCAGTTGAAGGCAGTCATGTGTGTTCCCTTATGTTGGTCTTAGCTTTTTAACAACCATTTGCGCTGAGATGGGAAACAGAGGCCTTTAAAGCCTGCTGTGATCTGACTTTTCTGCAGTATAATGCCTACGGTGTTGAAAATGATGACATTCAGCTAAGATGTTTTCATTAAGTGTCTTTTGTTCAAGCACTGATAGGAAAATAGCACAAGGAAAAAAATAAGAAAAGCATACCTCTTTTCCATTTAGACGTATTAAATATTCAAGCGATTCCTCAAATATACTCAGCCTTGCTGTGGCTTCATTAAAGTGCAGCCCCATTTTACAATGGAACATGGTACAATGTGCTTCCTGCAGTGGCTACCCACAAGCAAACAGATTGCTGCGTTCCTCTCCAGCCAAAGCTCAAGAGTAGCCCAAAGTCAAAGTATTATAGCAATCAAGGCCACAGATTAGAGGCACGGGTAATGATGGTAAAATCCACATCAGTGAGAAAAAAAGGCCACAACTTCCTCATCAAGTGCAGATGGAAATGAACAACAGCTATTTCTAGTCGATGCTTCATGTCTCTTATTCAAGAAGTCACTTCTAAAGCTCTGCTTCACAAAGTCTGCAAGTTCATCAAGAGACCACGTTCACTGGAGGGTATTGGAAAACACTAAAATTATGTAGTCTTATAATTTGTAAGACTACATAACAAAATACTGAATGTTTACCATGAAATAGTTAATGAAAAAATTCACCATCAAGGACACATATGCACTATGATTGCAATTAATAAAAATTTGGAGTCATGGGGACAGAAATGAGTTAAAAATAGAGCAAACAGTAAAACTTGTAACATTGCTATAATTTCCATTGTTTGAGCAGTTACTATAAGCCAGTCATTTCCCAAAACTTTTTATTTATAGTGGTTCATACAATTTTTAAACAATCCAGAAATATAGAGATTTGTACACATTTAAAGATAGGAAAACAATGCCAAGACTGAAAAATGAGTGAGGCACATAATGTCATATAGCTTAATAAATATATAAAACGGTGTTCTGTCGAACTCCAAATATTTTCCAGTATGCTACACTGCTTTGTCAGGGCAAATAGTGTTCAGTTGGATGACAAGATTATATACATTTCACCACCTTTATTTTTCTAATTTCATTATAGTGACTCTAAATCACAAATTTTTAATCTGCTTTGAACTGTATAAAAAATGTCATGCTCATCCACAGCTGCAATATTTCAGCTTTAGTTTGCAGAGCTTTCTCTCATTGAAATGCACAGTCTGAGTCATACTGGACATTGCTTTTATCAACTTTATCTCAGACTGTCTTTCTGTCTTTTGAGAGTATAACCTGAACAAAAGTCCAGAGTGAGAAGTTGGCCAGAGGATTCAATTTTGAAATCAAATGTGCATTATACCTTTTGGGATGGGATTTTGAATCCATGTAGGAAGATGTGATATTCTCTTCCACAAAGTCCTTTCTAAATCTGATGACATAGCACCACTGCTTCTGAGGGTCTAAGGAGACGCCATAGAAACGTGGCAGGATGCATTCCTACAATCTTTGGACTCGAAGATCCTGAAAAATATTACTAATAAAGTCACTCAAAGTAACCTTAATTCCTGCATTGGCCCCTTTCCCACACTTCTCCACATCCCTTAATTTTAGATTGTAGTTAGTCTTTTATTCATTGATATATTACAGAGATATCTGTTGTGTGCTCATACAGTATTGGTTACTGTTTTAGGTCCTAGAAAAGAAAGACTTAGTTATTATCTTCAACAAACAGACTGCGTCTTAGAAGTGACAGAGAAATAAACAGACAATTAAAATACAATTATAGGCGACTGGCCTTCGAAAGATTCATCTGTTGGAAAATATGAACAATATTAATCCAAAAACAGAATCAAACATACCAAGATGAGTTTAACTCCTTCTGGACCACTGTCTAATGAAACCAGAATTGTTTTAGACATCCTGTTTTTTCTTTAAAGTCAATTGGCCTTTGCCCAGAATGCCTCTGAAAATTCAGTAAATTAGTGTTAGTGAAGTGTAAAGCAAAATATATTCAACCTGAGTGCTCTCAACACATATTATTTAACTTTTTTGTGAGATGCCAAAAATTCTCTTTGCAACATGTTAATTTACCTCACCACCAAAAGAGAATAAAAGAAAGTAGAAAATTCCTAAATATACCAAGGACCAATTAGGGAAAACTAGTGAAAAGTTCAAAAGCACACAACGATTAAGAATCTTAAGAATGACGGAATTTAAAGGGAGCATAGGATTATTTTGTCTAACCCATTTATTCATTTGTTTAAGCATTTACTTGCTCAGTCAAGGAAAAGAAAAAATATGTTCTATGAGTACATATGCTGGCATGGGTGTTTGTGGGTGGGTGTGTTATGTGCCCAGTACATTTCTATTTCTAAACATCCTGTGAGTTCAGGAGTTGGGCAAGAAGATGGGGCAGTAGAATCCAATGAAGAAATAAGCAGATAGATGCTGAGATATGGAATTGAGTACATATAATACAAGTGAAAACTGTAAGAAAGTATATAATAAGTGCCAAAACAGAATAGATGGTTTGGTGGAAGTTTAGAAGAGGCAATAGAATGCCAGTGTCTGAGAAGGTTTTGTTGTTTGATATGGAATGAGAAACTAAATTGTAGAGAACTTAAATACAGTTTGTCAGGGTAGATCTAATTGAAAAAAGGCCTTCTCCCTGGCCTTCTCCAGTGATCTGCCCCTATTCCACATGCTCCAGGGTGAAAACCATGATGAAAATCCTTTTTTTCCACACCAAAATACCATATATTAGACTTAAGAGTTTTCTGATTGTGAAGTAATTGCTACTAAAGATGGATATTAAGTTAAAAATTAGACATGATATTTCATAGAGAAAATTGGCATCTTTAGAAATTTCTTAGTTTTCCCCAGTTATTTCATAGACAACTATAAAAGCAAATTTGTGCTGCATTATTTATTTTCTAACATTGTCCATAAAATAATTATTAGAGAAATACATTGAATAATGTAAACTTCATGGTTTTTAGCATTTTTAAAAATGTCAAAAGATGAAAATATCTTTTTCCAATGTTTAATAGTTTTGTTTATTTCTTATTCATAATCTTACCCTAAGAAAATGAACACAAATGGATAATAATTGAAAGCTTAAGACAATTTAGATAGATGATATAAGTATAGGTGATACATGATATATATGTGATATATATATATGTGATATATATGTATATAGATTAGATATATAGAAATATGAAGGTATAAGCATAGGTACATATGTAGGTGTAGGTGTGGGTATATAAAAAGACAGAGAAAGATCTCACTAACATTTTTGTTGTACTTACCAAGTGCAGGGAATTATTCTAAGGGTATTATGTGGATCATCTCCTTAATAATCTTAGTAATTTTTGAGATAAGTTCTACTGTTACGTCTATTTTTCACCTGAAGTAACCAAAGCATAGGTAGCTGAATTGGTTTCCTGTGGCTCTTGCTAACAAATTACTGCAAACTGGGTGGCTTAAAACAATAGAGGTTTATTTTCTCACAGTTCTAGAAGCTTCTAGACTAGGCCAAAATCAAGGTCTCTTTGATTTGACTCTACTCCTTCTGGAAGCTTTAGGGGAAAATCCGTTCCTAACTTCTTTCAGCTTCTGGGGGGAGCCAGCAGTGCTTGCCTTATGGCTGCACCACTCCAACCTCTGTCTCCTTCTTCACTTTGCCTTCACATCTTGGTATGTGTGTCTTCTCTGTATCAGATCACCCTCCACCTCTGTCTTATAGGGACTCATCCAGAAAATCAAGGATACTCTCTACCTCTCAAATACTTAGTCACATCTGCAAATACCCTTTATTCCATATTAGATAACATTTATAGGTTCCAGAGATTAGGAGCTGATATCTTTGGGTGGTCATTATTCAGCCTACTATAACAGATTAGGTGACTTATGAAGAGATCACAATGCTCTCAGATGAACAATACATCAGCTCTGTATATCAATTATTCTTCCTGCTAACTAATTAGGTCAGCAGCTGATTGCTATGGATGTGGCAGAGTATGAACTAATTCTAAGGGAACTGAATGTTTCAGTTTTATAACAATTCGGACCTAAATTTATTCACTCCATTAGGGTTTGGATCCTTGAAGGCCCACATTTACCTCAGAGTAATTTGTTTTGCATTATATTTCTAAATTTTTATTTTGAGTGTTATAAACAAAACATCTAACAAGCAATATACAAAAGGGTACTTTATAGGGGCTGTAAACAAGAGGTACCAGCAGTGCTGCCTCACAGAAAGTCAGCTCAAATTTGCGAAAGTCAGGACCAAACTATGCCATGTAGTTCTAGTGCTCAAGAGTTGATTTTCAAGTCCTTCTCTGATACCACTTCTAGGACACAGAGTAACAGAAATTCATCAAGATTTGTTTTATATTTTTAAATCTTATCTCAAAGGCAGACTTTGATTCTAATAGCAAGACTTTTTCTTGCTTGATTCCTGAATAATTACTTCATGCAATTTGAAAGCATTTTTATAATTTCTTATCCATCTTATAATAATATGACAAAAATTTATAAGACAATAAGTTTATCAAAATAATTTTATAAATTACTGAAGCAAATTAATCAATACCATATGAGATTATATTTTGCTATTATTATCTTTAAAATATTATGTTAGGAGATTTTAATATTGCTTTCCCCAAGTCCAGTGAGACCACTTCAAAGACCAGATGTTTGTATCAACTCCTCACAATGATGGAATATTACAAATAGCCTACTATTGAAGTTATTTAAATTCCTTAGTCACAGTGCTGCAACGAAAATTACTCAGAGCACAAACTTAGTTAATTTTATTCTGTGTAGGCAGTTTGATATTAATTATAAGGTATGGTATAACTACTACTTTCTGGATAGATTGCATAATCACCTGAATAATAATTTGCATATATTTAATAATCCATTTGTGTGTGTTTGATTTTTCAAAATGTTAAAGTTTGAGAATTTGGTGCACATATATATATATGTCAAATCTTACACTTTCAGGAATATTCAGTGAAAATTTGAATACATATTAGAGGAAACTTTTCATGAACAAGGCATCAGCATGAGCTGACCAGTAGCACAGAATCATGGTTATAGGATGAATAAAGTTCTAAATATAGGATTCATTTTCTGGTTATTCATCAATTACTGGCTGTGGAATCTTGGACACCTTCGCTTACTTCTCTGGAATTCAGTCTCATCTGAAATAAAATAATTAGACTGTTGATACCTATCTCATAGGATAGCTGTGTTGGTTTCAAAGAAACAAAATTTACTTGTATACTACATTGCACCATCAAGAGTTAGCTATCTATACTCTTAATGCTTAATGTTCTTTTTCGAGGGGAGTCCTTTACATATGTGAAATCCCCAACCTTAACCAAATGAAACTATTGCTAGTAGGATGCTCAAGACCCATCCTTTCTCCTCCCCCATCACTGCTGACCCCACTCCTATATCTAGCACTTACACAGAAACCCAGGGCTCAGAAGAGAAGTTTCAACACTGTTGATCAGGGAAAGTAAAACTATAAGCACACACTATGTCCTTTGTACCCAAAGATAAATGTTTCAGTTCCATTCTCAATGAAGCATGGATTTGACCAGACCTCTCCTAGCATTTCAGAAGGCAGGAGCAAGAAGAACAAATGCTTGCCCACTTAACATGTCTGAATTGTTATTAACAAACAACCTGTTAAATCAAATATATGTTCCTTCCAATATTGAAACACCTGCTTCCAAAATGACCTGGAATGCCAGATTCAAACAGAATTGTGAAACTCCTTGGAGTTTGACACCTGGCACCTGACCCTCAACTTATTCTCCTTATCGTTCTATCTCCAAGTTTTTCTCCTACCACAAAGGGCCATGAGCCCATGCAAGTGGACATTCTAGCCCATGTGCCAAATCTTCATCCACAACTCATAACAGCCTACTTTTGGTCACCCCTGTGACCTGGGGGTACTTATCTTAGTAGAGTGGGTTTCCCTCAGCACTGATGTGGGAAAGAGTCCAAGCGGGCCATGGAAGAGGGAGCAAGGCCATTGGGCCTTGCAATCCCAGGGTTCCAGATTATTGAATTATGGTTTTAAAGGGGATTTTTTGCTAAAATGAACATATATTTTTAGCCCCTTTGACCCCTCACCCTATGGTGAGGAAAATCTTAGTTTAAGTTGCGCAGGAACATGGAAATCAAAAACGGTGGGATCTTATCACATTACTTTCTGGGTAGCAAGAAAGAGATCCAAAGCTCCAAAACAGGTAGTCTGAGATATTCCTTCAGCCAGGTCAGAGTTAACTGGGTAAAGTGGAAAGAGTACATTTTACTCCAGAAGGTAGATTTCCACTAATTCTTAAATCAATAATAATAACAGAGACATCACCAGAAGACCTGGACACTTCTATACTACTTGTTCATACCACAAAGAACATTGTATGACAATAAGTATTTTGGTAGGAATTTCAGGCTACGTTTTAGCCACATGATTCCAGAGCACATGTATTACAAAAGGATTTGACTGTTGTTGTTTTTTCCCCCTTCTCACTAGTTCATGCTTCAACATACTCCTTGATTACAATCTGGTGTCTTCCTAGAAGAATGCAAGAAGAAACAATGATGTCACAACAATGGTCTTTGCAATAATTAACAATTGTGGAAAATCACACAAAATGGGAACTGATTGAGTGAAAAATATTGCTTAACTATTTTCTGGCAGTTATCTAAATTCTAATCATAATATCCTATCTCTGCTCTTAAAAATCCTTCTCTCCTTTGGAAGCTAGTCACAGAATCAAACGTCGACTGTGGGAGACATTTCTTACTGCAGCATCTGGCTTCTCTTGCGGGTCCAGATGCAGTTTTATTGGTAGCGTTGGAGTTACCTCCGGGCTGGGGTTTTTGTAGGAGACTGCTGTTTGGATTTGGCTAGAATATCCCTCTTCCTGGAATCTGTTTTCCTTTGATTAACCTTTTACTTTCATTTGTGAAATAGGAAGAAAATGAAAGTAGAAACTCCTTTGCAATATTTGAGATAGTTAAGTACAATATACAGCAAGTCGGATATTCTAAAAACGTGAGAGCTTTATTAGATACTCTGTATCTAATACACAATTATTAGATACTCTGTATGTAATATGCAATTATAAGTAGTCGTGTATATTTTTTCAATAAACGGATTATTTGCTAAGTGCAATTTCTCTTTTAGAAATATATTTAACAATAATAATATTATATGTTTTAGAAGTGTTTTATTTTATGAACTTTATCATTAGTACTTATAATATTAGTTTAACAGGGAATCAAGACATCATGAAACTGTCCACTAATGTTTTGCCTAATGAAATTTGTTCCCCATTTTAACAATATCTGAGCATCAGAATTATTTTCATAAGAAAGAATGAGATACCCAAGCAACCACTGGATAGTAGGAACAACAGAAAGTTGAATGAAACTATGAGAAGAAATTACATTAGATCCAATGTGGACATGTTTCATAGGCCTTTAGAATATGCTAAATTATCATAATGAATTTACTATTTAAATGAAGAACTGAATGTTCATTTTGGGGATGGAGAGTTGGGTTGAATGGATAAAGTATGGAGAGTAAAAATATAAATAGTGCGGCCCAAAGCATAGAAATAATAGTGCCAGAGTATCAATCATTAGACCTTCATAGATGGCATGGAAAATGGAATTTTTGGATGATTTTTGGAGAGAGATTTTTCACACCTAATATAGGAAGAATATTAAAATGGAATTGAAAGTGAGTTATAATGGACCCTGAGCTTAGGCCAAGCTAAGTCTGAACTAAAATAGATTTCATTGTCCAATATTCCTTGCCCTTTAGCTTGCTAGATAGTGATTCCATCCCACCCCAACACATTGAATTCTATTTAATTACAGGCTTCCTTTGTTTTTTTGTTTGTTTGTTTGTTTGTTTGTTTTGTGGCATAATTAGATAACTGGAGAAGATTCTGGGTAATTTTAGTATTTCTGGGCATCAAGGTCATAAAGTTCTAGGCACTCAAAAAGTTCATAAGAAAGCATGACTTGTGGCCTTTATCAGTCAGGGTTCTCCAGAGAAACAGAACCCAATGGATATGTATACACATACACACACTCACCTAACCACTCACCCACCACATATATCTGTGTATATTTAATTTATTTATTGTAATAAATTGGCTCACACAATTGTGGGAGACATCCAAATTCCATACAGTAGGTTGGAGCCTGGAATTCCAGGAGGAGTGAGGTTGAAGTCTTTATTCCAAGTATGGGAAGAATGGAGGGTGTAGTCTAGAGGCAGAATCACTTTTCTTACTTGAAACCCTCAGTTCTCCATTTTAGGACCTCCAAATGATTGGATGAGGCCTACCCACATTGTGGAGGGTAATTTCCTTTACTTAACCTGATTGTAGATGCTGCTCCCCTCGACAAAATACTTCTACAGTAGCAAACAGGGCATGTTTGACCAAACAACTGGGCACCATAACCTAAGCAATGTTATGGTGAAATTAGCCATCACAGTCTACCCCTTGTCAATTTGGCAGCCATTCACATCTCCATAAACCATTCTTAATCTCCAAATAGAGACAATCACATAGGCATACTTCCACCTAACATGATACACCTGCCCTGTGTACAGTTAGAAATACACTAGACATATCCTGGAAGAGGATGCAAGCCCTTGGGTGATGTTTAGTCTTCTTGAGAGCCTATAACTTAAATTGTATGATGTAAAGTTAATACCACTTATGTTATATAATAAGGGAATAAAAGCAGGAAGAAAAAAATATATAAAGTTATAGTTATAAGTCTTTATATATAGGCTTAATCATAACAAAATAATGAAGAAATACTCCTAACAAATTTAGTCCTAGGTTCGGCAACTGGTCACATGGTCATAGCTGGTATTTATAGCTACTTTCTTCCACTACCTATTCAATATTCACTTACCCTCAGCATGGCTCTTAAAATTCGTGTTTGTGAAGAAGAGTGATAGTGGTGCAGAGAGGTCCTGCCTAAGGACTCATAGGTTCACAATAATTTTTTCTCTCCTAGAGGAATCTGGGACTGGAAGATCAGGGAGAACAATGTTGAATACCTGTGAGTGGGCAAGGGGAGGTACCAATGTCCACAAGTTCACCAGTGTACTCCGACACACACACACACACACACACACACACACACACACAGGTTTGTAATATGAAACATAGAATATAGGATTTGCTGAGAGGTAGACCTGGATTCACAAGTCAGATCTACCACAAACTTATTTAAGCTCTAATGAATGGCCTTAGTTTCCTCACCTGTAAACAGAGGATAAAAGCCTTACTTCTGAGGATTGCTAGGAAAATTAAATTAAAAATGAGTAAATGTACAATGTCTCTAGCGGGGGGTCTGTCACAATGGAAGTACCAGTCAATGATATCTACAAGCATGGTTTTACAGACATAGCTTTGTTAAAGTTAACTGCTTTAGTCCATCCAGACACACAATATCACACATTCCCAGGAGAATAGCATGAACCTCGATTAGTAAATTCTTCTAAGATTCTGAACACCTCATTAGCCTCTGAACTTGCTAACTTTCAACATGAATTTACAATTGTGTGGCCATTGGGAAGCAGAGAGGAGTATAATTTCTTTGTAGTGCATGCAGGGTCTGCTTGCAGGGTCTTTATCAGCATCTTCCATAGGTTAGGCATCAAAAAATTATTCTGATTTGCTTTTCCCCAGAGTTTGCTATCTCTGATATCATTGACCTCAATGTTTGAAAAGACGATAAATTTTGCAAATAAATCATTTACACATATTGAAAGATGTTGCTTACTGGTTTTACAAGTTTAAGGTGTGGAAAATATTGGTAGGGTTTCACAATCTGTATTGTGCATATCGATAGAAGAATTCATGTAACAAATTTGTGATCTTTACTTCTTCTTGACTGTTCTCTTCAGGTGTTAAGTCAGCCAACCATGGATCATTTGTGTTCCTTCTTTTGTCTTGCATACTTAAATGATTGACTCTACAGTGGAGGGCTCCCAGACCCAATAATGTGGCAATAAGTGACAGAGGTTTTAAAGCATTTTATACATTTGTATAGTTGAAAGAATCATCGTTTTTCATTATACATCTTTTCATATATTTTACAAGTTGTATTCTTATGAAGATTCCCTCTAACATTTAGTGTAAGCTCGACCCCAGTGTTCAGAAAAATGTGCAACCAAAGAAAGAATATTTTTATTTCTTTTCTGAAAAACATTTTTTGCTTCATGTGCTTGATTATGTAAGTGAATAGAACCAAGATTCATTATTTTTACTAAGAACTAATTTTAAAATATACTTTACAAAAAATGTTAAAGAATGTCAAACATAATACACGTATTTTGGGGAAATGCTGAAAGAGTCGTTTTCAGATGAATATGTTTTCGGATGAATTATTCTTTAAAACTGAATAGAGTGTCATAGATTCTTCAAAGCACTGCAGATTGTTTTCAGATAAATTTGCTCATTTGTTTCTCACATCAAGGCTTTCTCCCATCCCTTTTTCTACTTGAAAGGACAATGATGCTCATGAATTAAGTGTATAAAGTACCCAGTAGCCAGAGCACAGAGCTGGTCAGATGAGAATTTGGCCTTCTAACATTAATTCAGTACACAATCTACTGAACATGAACAGACCCACAGTGAAAGTGACACATTCATTCTGCAAGTATTTATTGTATACATCCTTTGGGCCAGGTATTGAGGATTCAGTTATAATGTGGCAAACCTTATGCTTTTCACCAAAGTCTTTACAAACTGTAAGTAAATAGCTTATACATACCATTATATCATTTAGTACTTATAACAACCCTAAGAGGCATGTTTCATTACTTTTTCTACTTTTCACATGTGCAATTTAAAAGGGACTTTGAAAATCTTATTAAATGCCACTCAGTTAACAGTATAGCTAGGATATGAACCCAATACTCTGTAACTCTGGGACCTGAGATATTATCTGCTATGCTCTACTTTTTATTGATAGCATGTTGAAGATACCAAACAATTGCTTTCTGGCTCCCGGAATTTCTATTGATAAACCCTCTGGCAATTTTAGTGATACTTTTGAAATATGTGCTTTTTATTTTGTTTGAGCATACCTTTTTATTTATTGCCACCAAATTTACTGTGACATAAATAAGCGTGGCTTGTCTTTGTATTTATAATGTGTGGAGCTTGTAGCACTTTGTGAATAAAAGGCTTATTTTAGTTTGCAGAGGGCTACCAATGCAAAATACCAGAAATGGGTTGGCTTTTATAAAGGGGATTTATTTGGGGTAAAAGCTTACAGTTCCAAGGCTGTGAAATGTCCAAATCAAGGGGCTATTAGAGATGCTTTCTCATCAGTCAGCTGCTGTTGATCCCGTTGTTTGACCATGTGGTGAAGCAAGATGGCCACTGATCTCTAACAAGGCCTCTGCCTTCTCTTCTAGACTCTACCATCTCCCAGAGCTCAGCTGTGGACAACCTGGCATAGAGTTTGTACCTTTCCAGGTCTCCTCTACCAGTCTTAGCTGCTTTCTTTCTTCCCAAGTTCAGATGCAAGCTATCAGGCATATGTCTCATCATTCCCTGGGCCTCAGTTCTTTGAGCATTTGGGGGACTTCTCTCCTTGCAGCTCAAATGTGAATGAAACTGGAGTCCTTTTTCTCATATTGCAAGATCAAATATGGTGGCCTCTTTTTCCTGTGTGTGTCTCCATTTTTATCAGACCCAGCAAGAGGGCGGAAACTCAAACTGAGTCATGCCTCACTGATGTAGTCCAATCAAAAAGGATCTCACAACCACAGAAATAGATTAGTTAAAAAACATGATCTTTTGGATAGATAGTATGATATGTGAATGTATCTCAATAAAACTGCTTAATTAAAAATAAGTAAATAATGGTGCATAAATAGCCAGAAATAGTAGCTATGTACAGCAGTGGACGCATAGAGATTTTGAGGTAAAGAATTTTCTTGTTTGTTTGTCTATTTTTTGTTAATTATTATTATTATTGAAATAATGAAAATGCTCTAAAAATGATTGCAGTGATTAATGCACAACTATGTGAGTATACCAAATACCACTGATTGTACACTTTGGATGAATTGTATGCTTTATTAATAGGTATAAATAAAATTTATTTGTTAAAAAAAAACATAAGCTTTCTAATTTGGGGATTCATAATAGAATTTCAAACTGCCAGAGGGATTTATATCCTTCCTAAGTTTTGTAAAAATCTCAGTCATTATATTTTCAAAAATTTCTTCTGCTGCATTCTCTCTCTTGTTCTATGATTACAATTACTTTAAAGTTCAATATTTTCAACAAAACACACAAAACTTTGTCTTCTTTTCCTTATTTTTCTCTCCATGCTGAAACCTCTATTTTCATTTTAACTGATCCATCTTCCAGTTCACTAATCTTTCATTTAGCTAAGACAAAACTGCTCAATTGAGTTTTTAATTTTAGTTGTTGTAATTTAGGGATCTGAATTTAGTTTTATTTCCTTTCTATAGATTCCAGTTTTATGATAAGTAAATAAAATCCTTCATATTTTCCTCTATTATTATAAGCATGTTAATCACAGTTATATTTAAAAATGGGTCTGACATCTGCATATCTGTAGCTCCAGTAAGTCTATTTTTTTCTGTTTTTACTCTTGTTTCAGTAACTTCAGCATGTCTCCTTGTTGGCCTCTTTTTTCTGTTTTATTCAATATTGTATCTTGTTTATGAAAAATTGAAGAAATGATATAGCATTCTCCAAAGATGATACACTTTTGCTTCTGAAAGGCAGTTAGTTAGGAGCAGACCATCTTTACTCATTTGGAATTGAGCTGATTTGAAGCTGTATTACAGTCATTTGGAGGGTTTATTTATTTCCATTTAGACATTACTCCTAGTATATCCCAGACAAAAACTCAGAATTTATCAAATTCTTCTACCTTGGCAAGCCCTAATTTCTGATTTTTGTCTCCACGTTGCTATCAGACTTACTCAAAATCTCTGTTCATATTCTCAGCACCTTAGATTCTACTCATGAATCAGCAAATGGCTTGTTTACACTTCTTTAAACACCTCTTTAAATGCTGTGTTCCCCTCTTTGTGCTTATTTTCCTTTTTCTGTGCTTCTGTCTGGGATCTTGGCCCCTCACTGTCTCACTGACCTGGTAGCTAGTTTATGCATTCAAATAGATTATTGTTTTTTTCCCCCAACTTCTTTGATAGTCCTCATTGGGAAGGTTAATATGATATAAGTTTTGGTACCCTGAAGTGGAAAATTGTTTATTGATTCATGCTCTTAGTGTATAGTATTGGAAGAGGTGAAAATCATAAGGTTTTCTTTGGCAATTCAATTGTATACAGATAAGAGTGGATGCATTCCTTTCCATGAGAGTGCATTTGTATAAACCTTTTCAATATCTTGGACTATAAAGGATTCACTGAACAACTGTAAACAGTGTATTCAAAATGTGAAAGAGTGAGAATGAAAAGAGGTGTTTTCCTGGTTATGTGATGATCTTGTTTGTTAGTAAATAGTCACTCACACACCTGCCTTTTCAAGGATTCCTGCTGTTGGATAGGCAAATGAGGCATTGGCAGAACAGACAAGGAAGCCTAGATAAAAAACGTTTAGTTCATTATTCATTTTGGCCAGGCTAAAAACCAGCAGATCACAAGGGCTCTACAACATCCAGCTTCTCCATACTCCTAGACTAACTTCCCATACTGGGCAGCTGCTACAAGTTGAATACTACTCACCCTTGCTTCCAAATTGGTGATCTCTAATTTTTCTTGTGTTTACTTTTATGGGAGAAACACTATTCTTGCCTACTCATTCCACTGAGCTCATAAGTGGCAGTCTATTTCCACTGCCTATACCATTTTATTGTTTCTAAATCTGCTTTATGGCTCATGCATGTATTTTTTTCAATTACATTGAACCTCAATTCTTTTCATCCCCAAAGCCTGATATTAGAACTCTATAATATCCTACATTTTTGTTAATTGCCATCCCATATGTGTTTTCCACATTTCTACAAATTGAGCATCCAAAGTACTTTATTCAAAAATTAGCCATTTGTATCAAGATAGCTCGTAATTGAAGGTATCTAAAGACCAATTGTATTAACCAATAAGAAACAAACATCTAATAGTCTCTATCACAGGCTACTATGACAAATACCACACAAGGGGTTTTCTTAAACAATAAGCATTTATTAAGTCACAGTTTCAGAGGCTAGAAGTGCAAAATCAAGGCATCAGCACGGCCATAGATTCTGGTGTTGGCTTGTGGCAATCCTTGGGGATGTCTTGGCTTGTGGATGCATCTTCACCTCAATTACATGACAATCTCTCTCTCCTTGTGTCTGCTCTTGCAGTTTCCTCTAATTTCTGGCTTCTGGCTCCTCTGGCTCATTGCAACTAAATTATTTCTGCTTATAAATGACTCCATTAATATGGATTAAGGACCAATGTTTTCGTTTCCTTGGTTGCTCATGCATAGCATGCAATGGGCTGGTGTAAACAATAGGAATTTAATGCCACACAGTTTTGAGGTTAGGAAAACAGCCCAAATCAAGGCATCATAAATGTGTTGCTTTCTCCTCGAAGAATGTGACATTCTGGGACTGGCTGCTGGCAATCCTTGGTCCTGGGCTATAATTGCACATGGCACTGAACATGATGGCCTCTCCCTTCTCTTCTAGATTCTGTTGATGTTCAGCTTCTGGCTTTTCCATTCGTGGTTTTCTTTCCCTCTGTCTAAGCACCATTCCACTTATAACGGGCTCCAATAATAGAATTAAGACCCATACTGGGCCACACCTTAATTGAAGTAACATCATCAAAAGTTCCGATGTACAATGGAATCACACCCACAGGAATGAATTAAGTTTAAGAACATGTTTTTCTAGGGTATATACAGCTCCAAACCACCACACCCACCCTGATTCAGCTGGGGCACAACATAACTGATAATCCTTCTTCAAAGTGTCCTGTTTACAAATAAGTTCGTACTCACAGCAATGTGGATTAAAAGTAAGAACATGTTTTGTTGGGGTATATAATTCAGTCTACCATACCTCAAAATTAACTATGCATTCCTAATGGTAAAGGGCCCATACTGTCCTTTGTGCAGGTAAGATTCTCTACAATGGTTTGTCCATTTTCACCTTAATATGTAATTACAACTTTAAAAATTTCAAAATTATTCTATTTTGGAAGAGATGTGTTTTATATAGTTATCTAGAACCAGGAAACTCATAAGAGCACTTAAATATTTCTATGCTATTTAGGTTTTTTGTTAATTTCAGATAAGCACAGAACCTTTTGTAAAAGTCTCCAAAAGAACTGCAAGGTCATTATTTAAGAAGTTTGCATACCAGTCAGTATCTATATTCGAAACACTCTTGAGTGGAAAATACATTTCATATTTTATTTAGAGAAAGCCAGATGTTAAAGTTTAGGTTTTCAAGGATTACTCAACAATGTCCATTTATTGTGAATACTTTATATAGTTAGGAGATTACTTTTGAAGATTATGTATATAAAGTTTTCATGAAATAAAATTTTAGATTGTCAATTCTTTTTTTTTTATTTGATCATCTATTTCTCATTAGTAGCTAAAAAGAACCATAGAGACATTAAATGTATTTATGATAAATCTATGGGTTTCTTCTTCCTTCTAGTTTGACAGTTCTGAAGGAAAATAACTCTCTAGGTTCTGACAGATAAGCCAAAGAAATCTCAGGGAAGATACTTACAGGGTGATAGTGTATATTTCAGTGTTGCTTAGAATTTTATTTTGGTCATGAGTCAGAAGTCAGGAAGCAACCTTAGAGGATGGGATGGTATTCTGAAAAGTTGCAATCATGTGGATGCTCAGGGACTTGAAAATAAACATTCAATTGCAGTGGTCTTGTTTGTGGCATTGGGCACCTTGTTAGGAAAATAGCATAACCCACTGCTCAGTGAATCATGAAATGGGTCAAGAGAGGTGAATGTAAGCTCGTTGTTGGGAATCAAGCAATTTGGTAGTGATGCAGTTTATATTCCTTGACAATAAAGATGAAAATTTGTGGTGTCAAAATAATAATATAAAAATAAAATAAATCCATTGCACCTGGTCTTATACAGTGCATGGATACCATTGTCTGAATACAGATTTTTAAAAATGTTACTGACCTGTGAATTAGGTTGGGCAGATCTGGAGCCAATGACTCAAGAGCTTGTATAATAAGCTAAAATTAGAAGTATAAAATATAGAGCACCAGATTTGGAATTTAAAATAAGCCTGCCATTTATTTTCCAAAAGAGTGCTTGTTTAGCACCTACTGGAGGGAAAGTGAATTTTATGCTAGGGAAGCATTAATGAGCAAGAAACAAAGTCTCAAATTCAAGTGGTATCAAATTATAGTGAAAGAATAAAGTTATACAAATTATTATGATACAGTTTAAGTTATTTTTTAGCAGCCAATAGGAATGTGAAATGGTAACACACCAAAACCAATAGGGAAAAAATGGCCTTTTTCTAGGATTGTTGAAGAGTCATTTATAGGTCATCTTGTTGAAGAAGAGAGGGAATGTGATTTCAGATGGAAAGTACAACATGTTCCAGGGCACAGAGGACAGAGAACCTTGGCCTATTCAACAAGTACACAAAATTTGACATTGCCTGATCATGAAGTGTGAGTTTATCTGTGGTATTTTGGTGAGTAGAAATTAACAGGGCTAAAATCATAAAGGGCCTTTCTATTTCTACAATGAAGATTTTATTGAATGTGTGTATGCACTGCCTAGATGTACAGTTTGTAGTAATAAAGCTCACATTCACGCAACTCTTGGAAGTGTCAAGATTTACAGCTCCCAGCTGACTCCCTCTAGGGGAATTGTCCTCAGCTGAAGGGCGCTCCATCTCCCATGGTCAAGCCTATAGGCAATTATTGGTCAATATGGGCAAATAAAATCCAGGCCTTCTTACCTCTTTGAGACACTCTGAAAGGATTTCCCAGCTTCAGAACTCCCTGTAGGATCAGCTGAGGTCTTTGCTGTGTCTGCTCTGAAGCTCACCAAACCCCCTGCCCAGTGCTGTGCAATCATTCCCACACAGCTTTTGATCCCTAGTGCTCCCCAATATACTACCTGACACAAATCTCTATCTAAAAATCAATTTGCCCAGGAACCTGTATTGCAACAAGCACTCTAATCACATTTTCCAGGGTTGTTAAAATACATATGAAATTAAAAATGTGAAAAAATATTTCCACAATATGAAGCACTACACAAATGCTAATTATCAAATCAACTATTATACAGAACAATTATTAACTGTAAATAATAGCTTTAGAGCCTGTTTAATAAGAGTGGTTGGAATAACATGGGACTGTAAATATGATGATTAATTTCATGCATCAGTTTGGCTGGGCTCCAGTTGTTTGGTTAAGCAAACACTGGCCTGAGGTTTTGGAGGGAATTTTGAAGATGGATTGAAATGTATAGTCAGTTGATTGTACCTATGGCTGCAATCATAGTATAGATTGTACCTATACTGCATCTACAATAAACAATTGCCCTCAATAATGAGGGGTGTCTCCTCATCCAATTAGTTAGAGGACTTAAAACAGAACTAAGGATTTTACCAGAAAGAATTTCTGCCTCTTCAGCCAGCCAGCTTCTGGCAGGGAATTCAACTTCACCTTCATTGAAGCTTCCAGCTTGCAACCTGACCTTTGAAATTCGGACTTGCCAATCTCCATAGTCATGTGAGCCAATTCTTACAACAAATATAATTGCAAGCCAATTCTTACAATACAAGTGGCAGTTTGAGATTATTTATGAATCCCCAATAAGAGAGATTATGTGTGTAAACTGGCCTCTCTTTCTGGGTGTGATATCCTTTGTTTGTATTAAATTCAAAGGTTTTAAGTTTACTTAATAATATAAATTTAGAGCCTTTGATATGACCATATCAGTAGGGTGTGAATCAGGGTTGAATCCCTGCCCCCTTGGTGGGCTGATATAAATGGACACTCACTCAAGAAGACACAGGAATAGAGAGCTCCAAAGACACAGCAGAGGAGAGAACTTTGATTCTGTGGCCCTGGGAAAAGAGATGACCATTTGCCTGATAGTTTGCAGTGATAAGAAAGCCCAGAAAGAAACAAGTCCTATGCCAGCCTGTAGCTGAGAAAGGTTACGGCTATCCATGATGATAGAAGGAAAGCTAGAGGATAAAATGGGTCACTGTACAGCTCAATGAACCCTGGGGTGGCCAAGGATTGGTGTTAAGAATACAATTATAAGAATGTTCTTTCAGTATCTACAACAAAGGTATATTACTAGTACAGGGTATTGATAATGAGGTGATACATGTGGGAAAATGCATCTAAAGCATACTTCTATGGGATGTGAATGTATTTGTGTTGTGATAAGTATGCTTTATCAACAGATAGATGCAGAGATCGGCACCCATCTTACTTCAACACGTGGCAAATGACTTTGTTGAGAAAGCAACCTTGAGTTGGACTCTTTAGGGACTTGTAACTGTAAGCTTCTACCCCACATAAATACCCTTTATAAAAGCCAACAGATTTCTGGTACTTTGCATCAGCAACCTTTGGTTGACTAATACAATACATTTATTATAATTTAGCCTGTTATGTTTCTCTTGACCATCCTAATATAATAAGCACAAACTTTTCAGCTGAATCCACCATACTTTTTTTAAACTTTTCATTTTTATTTTATTTTTTAAATAATTAATTTCATTTTTAGAGAAGTTTTAGATTACAAAAAAGTTATATCAAAAGTATAGGAGATTCCCAGAGGACACTCCCCCACACATATATTTCCCCCTATTATTAATTTTTACATTAGTGTGGTACATTTGTTACAAATGATGAACAGATATTGAAGCATTGCTACTAGCCAAAGTCTATAGTTTACATTATGGTTTACACTTTGCACTGTACAATTTTATAGACTTATGTATAATGCCAGGCATCCATTATTTCCATATCATACAAAACAATTTTAATTGCCTAAAAATGCCCTGTGTTCCACATATTCATAGTTCCCTCTCTCCCTTACAGCCTAGTAACTACTATCTTTAAATCAATGTTACAAGCTCTTCTGCTACCATACAATAATAACTACAATAACAGTAAATCTACTTCATCCATGGTTATACTCTACTCTTATGTTGCTTCATTCCTCAATCTTGAGGAATTTGAAATGATTTCCACTCTGAATGCTTCAGATTGAGAGGTGGCTTAGCTACTATGGAGCAGATGGAAGTAACTGTTTTGCTTGCAGTTGTAGATATGTCTAGTCTTTTGGGATGGGACTTGTCCATCATATTCATTTTATTAATTGTCCAGGGCAAGTCAGAAGAACTGGAAAGTAAGAGTTGGCCATAACTCTGCTGGGATTCAAAGCTCAAAAACTGGCATATGAACACTCTGAAGATTTAAGTCCCTGAGATATATATTTAATGGGTATAGTGATAATTATAGGTTCAAATAAAAAGGAGTAGATGAATCATGATTAAGGGATTATAAATGAGTTATAACTGTGATATTGGGAAAATAGATTATCATACATTGCCGAATAGGGCCCTCTGAGGGGGTGATGATTTCATGAGGCTTGTCTATAGTGTCCTGACATCCCTTGATCCCTTGGGAGCACTCTTGTTTGAAGCTTTGTTTACTGTGGCAATTAGTGAGATCTGCCCAAGACCTGCATATGTGTAACCTCTGGAATGAACTCCCAACTCACTTTGAAATCTCTTAGCCAGAAAAACTCCTGTACTAGCAATATACCTTTGTTGTAGAGACTGAAAGAAAATTCTTATAATTGTATTCTTAACACCAATCCTTGGCCACCCCAGGGTTCATTGAGCTGTACAGTGACCCATTTTATCCTCTAGCTTTCCTTCTATCATCATGGATAGCCATAACCTTCTCCTTTAAACCACATTCACACTCATACTTCAGAGCCATTAATTGCACTCATAACACTGTGCCACCTTTACCTCCTTGCATTTCCAAACCATTGCAACAACCTTATTATAAATTCTGCCCAGATTAAGCATTGGCTCACCAATCTCTACTCCCCTTCTATTTCCTGGTAACCTATAGTCCAAATTCTGCTTCTGTGACTCTGCTCAATATCCTTACTTCATATAAGTGAAGCCATACAATATTTGTCCTTTAGCGACTGGCTTACTTGATTCAACCTAAGATCCCTGAGGTTCATCTATGTTGTCACATGTTTCAGTACGTCATTACTTCTTACAGCTGAATAATATTCCATCATATGTATATACCACATTTTGTTTATCCATTCATTTGTTGATGGACACTTGGGTTGCTTCCATTTTTTGGCAATTTTGAATAATGCTACTATGAACATTGGTGTGCATATATCTGTTTGTGTCCCTGTTTTAATTCTGCTGGGTACATTCCTAAGAGTGGGATTGCCAGATCATATGACAATTCTATGTTTAGCTTCTTGAGGAACCACCAAACTGTCCTTCACAGTGGCTGCACCATTCTGCATTCTTACCAGGAGTGAATGAGTTTAATCAAACACATTTTTATTAATTCTTTAAGAAAAAATAGCAAAATAGTAGTTGCACAAGGTTAAAACACAAGAAATTGTATGGAAAACCACATGATTAAAAGTAATAGCCTCTTATAAAACCCCCACTGCTTACCACCCCGACCAGCATATAGCCACCACCTGTTTCCCATTTCTTAGCCACAACCATTTTTTAACAATGTTTGTGTTTGTTTTCCTGAGGTTATCTACCTAATGCTAAATTATATTCTTTACTACCCATTCTTGATTATCAAATTAATGCATTGTCTTTTAACTTCCAACTTCAAAAGGTGAGGCTTTAATTCACCTTCAACCTCTCTTTCCACTCCAAACTTCTGATAGTTTTAATACTAGTACTTTAGTTAACTTGGTGTTTTAAATGATAGTCTTTAATATCTTATAAATTTAGGTAATAACTCTTTATTATTAGACAAGGTCTAACAGTAGCAGGTCTTTCCTTCCTCTGCTCTTCCTTCTACTTCCTATCTCCATCTGCTGTTCATTGTCTGCATTGTCAAGGCATGATTATGCAGGGTAACCAGAATGCAGCCATTTATCATATGAAAACCAGCAGAGTTTGCATTTTGTGACGATTTCAGTATTGTTTATTGCCGAACAAAGGTTAGTGCCATAGTTACATTTACTTCACTCCAGGCTCAGACTCATAGCGTCAATGCCACTCTGAAAACAATATTCCTGGTATCAGGCCAAATATATATCTCTTTCTTTACATTCCAATTTATTGTTCGAACTCATACCACACATTTTTCCATAATATTTTGAGAAGATATATCTCTACTTCTCCTCACAAAATCTCATTTTTCTCTTTTTCTCTCTAAGTTTTCCTCAACACTGCACTGGACATGCCCAATAGTAGCAATCACATCCCCAGTTTTCAATGAGCTTTCCTTTCCAGACACTTTTCTCATATTTACCAATTTCAGGGTTTCTCAACCTTATCAATTTTGACATTTGGAGCCATATCATTCATTGTTGTGGGGAGGCGGGAGGGTTGTCTTGTGAATCCTAGGGTGTTTGGCAGCATCCCTGATATCTATCCATTAGATGCAGTACCACCCTCCTACCCCAGTTGTGTCAACCAAAAATATACAGACATTTTTACATGCTATCTGGTATTTAAGATCACCCCCATTTGAGAGCCATAGATATTACTTATATAACCTAACTTTCGCTGCATGTATTTTTGGACACTGACAAGCCTAGATGTTTCTCTTCAGTGAACTGCTTGCTCCTGCCTGGACTTTTGGACTGGTTCACAGAGAATGGAATAGAAGCCATTGTCCCTGGTTGGTCTTTTGGTGGGTGTGTTCTTCTTGTAGAAAGATTGATGGGCAGACTGATATATTTATCAACAAGTCTATCATATCAGCCCTAGCCTTGGGTTGATAAGGTTAATTACAGTTGGCAAGATCTGCTTCCTCACGAAAAACCATGTCACTAAAGTAATTATAGTTATAGGTACATGATTTCATCTTTGTTTTCTTCTCATGAATTGCAGTGCTGATTATGAGCATCAACTAACAATGAATAAGTAGAAGGGTGTTTAATGTAGAGCCAAGGCAGAACTTGATTATTTTCATTTGTCAGCAAGGGAAATAACTCCAAGGTTTAATGATCTTGCTGGTACTAATAGTCCCAGCCCCTCCACCCTCCAGCTTTTCAAGAATTATAGAAGGGAAATCTGGATTGCATTTTAAGAAGAGGAAATCCAGCTTAATACCCTAAATTCAAACCAGTAGGCTTTGAGAATAAATTTTCCCAACTTTTATTGCCTAAATCAAGAGAAAATAGCATATTCGAAATCTTTAGAAGGCAGGTGACATTTTATACCCCCTTCTAATTCCAGGTACTCAGTGAGAATTTTTAACCTATTTAATCCTTTTTGGGCTTGTACTGTTTATTGCCTCAACCCCAACTCCCCCCAGAGAAGTTGAGTAATGTAGCCATAGTCTTACAGCTAGTAACAAATAGCACCATGGTTCATATCCAAGTATTTCTGTGAACAGAGCCTACTCTTTCTGCTCTGCAATTCTGTCTTCAATGACAGTGTGAGAGATGATCTTTTTTACTGCATGTGGGTGTACACAGCACATCTGATCAGGATGAAGGTGATTGTTTCTCTTTGCTTATTTGACAAGAGGCATACTTTATGTACTTCTACTGTGAGGAATGGGACATAAAGATTCTCAACACTAACGAATTGCTGCTGGTCTCCTTACTAAACTTTAATAATTCCATTCAAAACCATATTTATGAGTGATGGAATAACACCATTAAACTACAGTGCATGAAGTATGCAAGGAGGCACATAGGTTAGTAGAGAGTGGAAATTTATATTTTTGATTCTATAGAGTTAACATCTATTGCCTGTCTGCTTCCTATATGCCAGAATTTGTGCTAGTTGTTTGGGATACAAAGTTATATAAAAACTTGCAGTTTAATATGGAGAATTGACAGGCAAACAAGTAAGTGATAAAATTTTACAGGTGCTATGAGAAAAGTCTGCTCAGGTTATAGCAGTTTCACAAAGGACTAACCCACATACCATCTGGAGGAAATTCAAGAAAGGCTTCACAGAATAGGTGATCCTTGAGTTTGGTCTTGAGAGAGAAAATGAATGAGAACTACACCCACATACTTCCTAAGCAGCAGTAATAACTAGTGCACTGTATCCCCTTGCCTCCAGATATGCCTTGTTTGGTGGACATGTTTGCCTGCACAATGTTTAAAAATTAATTGAATTAGTTGCCAACATTTAAATCATGTGACATTCCACAGAATCCTCTGGATTTCCTGCTTTTTGGGAAAAAAAGTAGAAGATTTAGCAATCTTGGGCCAATATTAATGCATGACAACAATCAGCTGGAGCTGAGTGGAAGTATCCCCTTTGAATGGGACCTGTGCTTGGTTTCTAGTTTTAAAATACTCATCTCATCTGTATTATAATTAAGGCAAGAATCAAGTGTCATTTTTTTGTTGTACCTCTGCTCCTTTCAGTATGGTAAAGTGAAGAAAAAGAATTATATTTATTTTACCCCATCTCTACTAAAAGTGAAAAAATATGTGATAGAACTAAGAAAGCTTTGTAATTCAAAAAAAATATGAGTGCATATTTGTTTATGGAAGGGAGGAATATTTTTATTTCTTTAATATGCAAAATGTGCATGGGTTGAAAATAGACGTTTTTCTTATTTTTGCTCCGTTTATTCATTTATGTTCCCTGCACAGTTTGCATCTGTGAGCTATTGAGTTGCTACCTTTACATCTCAAATGTAGGAGGATATATAAAAATGGCATGACATGAAAGAACAACATAAAGCAGAATTAAAATATAAAATCATAAATGAGTTAAACATAGTCAAAAAGAATGAAAAATTTAAACATATTTCAGAAAATAATGCAAAACTAGAAGGAAATTAAGAGCTAATAAACTTAATAAAACAATGCCTCAGAAGCATAGAATATTAAATGCAGGAAATTTCTCAAATTGTGAAAAAGAATAAAGAAACTAAAAGAATTCAAAGGAAAGAGATATATTGATCATATACAGATATATAAAAAGAAGATACAATTTAATTATATATGCCCTTGAAGAATGAAAACAAAGCAAGGAAAGAGAAGAAATACTAAAAACTACAATTCAAAATATTTTCCTTTAATTAAAAAAAGAAAGAGAAGAAATTCTATATTGAACACATACACTATGTACCGGCTCAAAAAAGTATTACTAAAATCCAGTAACAAATCTACCCAAAGCAATTTACAGATGCAGTACAAACCTGATCAAAATTTCAACATCCCAAATATCTAAATAAATTCTACAATTTCACAAAAGGACAAAAAAATTAAAAACGGGCAAAAGATTTGAATAGACATTTCTCTAAAAAAGACAACAAATGACCAAAAAGCAGATGAAAAGATAATATCTGTGCTGGTTTGAAGCTATATGTACCTCAGAAAAACAGGTTCTTAAAATTAGTTCATCCCTGTGGGAGATGTACCCATTGTAAGAAGAACTTTTTGATGAGTTTACTATAGTTAAGGTGTTGCCCACTGTAGCAGTTTGGTATTATTTATGAATTCCAAAAGTAGATATTGGATTATGTTTGTAAATTGGTCTGTTCTGCTGGGTACATTAGATTGTATTGGATTCAGAGGTTTCACTCTTATTTGATTAAATTTTGATTAAGATTTTGATTGGGCCACATCAGTAGGACGTTGAGTATCTGCATGGCAGAAGAGAAAGTTGGAGTTTTGATATTGGAGGCCCGGGAAGTAAATACACAGAGAAGCAGATATGTGAGAAAAGGGAGAAGGTTCCATTAGACATGACAGAGGCCCCGGAAAGAGAGATGAACCGTTTGCCTGAGAGTTTATAGCTGACCTTGTGAAGAGAAGAGAGCAGCTGAGCCTGGAGAGAATCGAGCCCCGAGGAGAGAGACAAGGCCTAGAGAGCTTGATAGTCTAAAGCTGACTTTGTGGAGAGAACAGAGCAGCTGAGCTGGAGAGGAACGATCCCCAGGAGAGAGATGAGACTTATCACTGCCTACAGCTGATGTTGGAAGAAGCTGGGACCATGGAAGTTTAAGAGGAAGAGGAAGCCTGAACCCTTGCAGATGTTGGCAGCCATCTTGCTCCAATACATGGCAACAGACTTTGGTGAGGGAAATAACTTACTCTTTATGGCCTGGTAACTGTGGGCTTCTACCCCAAATAAATACCCTTTATAAAAACGAACCAATTTCTGGTATTTTGCATTAGCACCCCTTTGGCTGACTAATACACCACTCACCTTAATAATCATGGGTTTTAACACTATTACTGGAGTCCATTAGAAGTAGAATGAAATTCAGACAGAGGGAGAGAAAGGCATAGGGATCAGCCAGAAGTTGAACATCATTGGAACCTTGAAGAGAAAGGAGAAAGCAGGAGACAGTTTGGTAGTTCCTTAGAAAATGAAGTTTAGAATTACCATATATCCCACTTTTAGGTATGTACTTAAAAGATGAAAGCAGGGACTCAACAGTTAATTGCAAACTGATGGTCTTAGAAGCATTATTCAAAATTTCCAAAAGATGGAAGCAACCCAAGTGCCTATCAACCAACAAATGGAGAAACAAAATTTGGTATCTTCATACAGTGGAATATTATTCAGCCATAAAAAGGAATGAAATTCTGATACATGTGACAACATGGATGAACCTTGAAGACATCAGGTTGAGTGAAATATGCCAAACACATAAGGACAAATATTGTGTGATCTCACTGATATGAAATAATTAGAGTAAGCAAATCCATAGAGTCATAAATTAGAAAATAGGTTACCAAGGGCCAGGGTAGGGGTAGGGATTGGGGAGTTAGTGCTTAAATTGTACAAAGTTCCTTTTTGGGGTAATGGAAAATTCTTGATAACAAATGGTGGTGATGTAGCACAACATTGTGATATATTTGTGTGTGGTTAAAAAGGGAAATTCTAGGTTGTATATATGCTACAAGAATAAAAATTTTAAAAAGCAACAACAACATGGGACTGTGATTACACAGACAGGGAAAAACCTATTATAAACTATGGACTATACTTACAAGTACAATTATAATAGCATCATTTCATCAATTATGACAAATGTACTATTGTTAAGGCAAGGTGTTAATAATAGGGGTTATATGGGAACTCTGTATTTATGCATGATATTTCTGTAAACCTACAACTTACCAAATAAAAATATATCTGGTAGTGAAAAGATTGGGTGTTAAAGAAAAAAACAAACTTTGAACAATAAGACAAAAATAACACATGGCAAATAAGGGAAAGAAAGTTAGATTATCATCAGGTTTCTTGACAGCTTTACTTTATGCCAGAGAAAAAAAGAGTAAAACACTTAAGATATTTAAGGTAGAAAATGTGAACCAAAGAATTTATATTTGGCTAAATTACCTTCAAGTAGAAAAAGCATAAATAAACAGTTATTAGCATGCATTAATTCAGGTAAAGGCATTTTCCTGAGACCTTCCTGAAAATTGAGCCTCAGACAGCTAAGATGACTTGTGGGACATTTATATCAAGACTAATGGTGAAAAATATATGAAATATATATATATGGATTTAAAGGGAAAGACTAGGTTGCATAATGACTATGTGACCTGACAAGGTAGATATAGAAAAGCTGTAAAAAGAGAAGGATTGGCAAAAATATTTGCAAAGCATTATCTGTTTCAGTATTCAAAATGGGTGGTGTTAATATTGATTCTGAGATAATGCATGTATAATGTGGAGTAAAGTAAATGAATTATTCTTTTCATTTTTTATACCTTTGAGAAACAAGATTTTCAGTATGGAAGAAAGGAGATAAAGATGTAAGATAGTAGAAATTAAGTAAAAATCCTGAATTCCTGAATTTGAATTGAAAATATTGCTTTGAACTCTAGCCATATCTAAATCTTATCTATCTACCTATCTGTCTTTCTATTTATCTATCTAATTATCTATCTATGAATAATAAATAGCCCAGTAACAGTCAGCAACTCTCATACCCAGATTTCAGTCTTGATACGTTATTTTTTATTAAAAGATTTTGATGCTTTTTGGAAAGAAAAATGTGGATGCCAAGTCTACAGAAATGAGCAATGAACCTGGAATACGTTGAAATACCAGCTCACAAAGAAGCTGTCAAAGACTACTTAGGCAATGTCAAAGGAATCAGATGCAAATGTGAAGGGCCCTCCACTCGCATCAGATGGGTAAAACTGAGCTTCAATGAGCATAAATATTGTAATAGATTGAATTTCATTAAATATATTTAAATCCATGAGTTTATAATAACATTTTTAAAAACATATTGTTCATTTTCTGAGGATCACAGGGTACCAATTTATGATCTTGAAAACCTGGTTCATAGTAGGAACAAATCAAGCACATATCTTTCTTTACCTATAACTTTAAAATTCAGTAAACAAATAGTGTATGAATAAAATGATTTCCTTATAAAATTATTGCTGTTAAACATGAAAACAAAATAAAATTAGAATGCAAACATTTTTATAATCTGTAACAAATTAATGAATCTGGACATTGAGTACTACTGCTAACAAAACCAAATGAATGAACAAACTCGTGTATGGTTTTATGATAAGAATAGAACTTGAGTTTTAGCAGGTCTACAGATGCAATAGTCAATTTGAAGTAAATACAGAGATCAGAGGCACAGGAACAATGCACAAATATTCTATCACAAAATCCAGACTATGGGAAATTCCATAGGTAGAGTGTCTTGAATTTTTTATTTGTGGGTTGGGGTTAACTACAATTACCGTATTTGAAGGAATGGTACAAATGAAAGAACTTGGTGCTGTTGAAAGAACTTAAGGAAAAGGTTAACGGTAAACCTAACATGCTTGCACTGCCATGGTGGATAAGGAAGTCACACTCATGGCTACGGGGAAGCCTAAGGCTTACCTCTAGCCATCACTCTTTCCCAGGGTGTGTCTGTCAAGTCAGTTTCCACTGTCCCCATCTTGTGCAAGTTGGTTATGTAGTCATCCAATTCTTGGAAGGGTTCTACCTACTCATTCAGGTCATGAGTCTCATTAAGTCACATTTGTGGGGGTCGTTTTTGTCAGTAGCCAGTTGGTACAGTTCCAGTAGTGACTGACTTACCCTTTTCTCCAAGTGTAATTCACACTCCACTGCATTCAGTCCACTCTCCCAGTCGTCTTGTTCTGGTTTCTTATATCCTGAAGGAAGATTCAGCCACAACATTCATTCTGCAGCGTGATAAGTTTATCAGGAGATTTCCTCTCCTCATGAGATAGATAAATTTTAAGGAGAAAAACATGTGGAGGAGATGGAAACTATAGCTTTGAAGAGAAAAATTATCAAGTTAAAAAAAATTGTTGGTCATGCTCTCCATAGGGGAAAGAATAGTCGAAAATTTCTATTTTCAATACATACAGTTACTAGAGTTTGGCTTCTTTCCAGAAATTCAATAAACGTTGTAACTTTCTTGAAGTGGAAGGTAATTTTTGACCTTAATAGTTGTTTATAAAATATATTAGTGAGGCTTTTAGGAAAAAGATGATTATATATTGATTTTAACTTGATAAAATCACCAATACTAGGGGCCATTCTCCACTCCCCTATACAAGTAAGGGGGGATGTGTGTGTGTGTGTGTGTGTGTGTGTGTGTGTGTGTATGCTTTTTAAATCACTAATTCATCAAAATCATGTAATTTCAAGAGCGTTTTTTGGCTATAACCAACCAGTCTACACTACCAAGTAAAGGTGGCACATATTTAAGAATGTCAATAAGACTGGCAATGAAATCTCAATACAATAATTTGAAATTACCCAAATCATTACACTTGTTTTGATGGATGACCATTATGCAATGCTTATATAGTGAAATATTTTGGGTCTTGAGTTTTACTAAAGTTTATGAACATTATATATTACCATTTATATAATATAAGATATAAGTTGAAATGAAGTAAAAAAAAAAATAGACTATTCATTTCCTTCTCCTCTTGGTAAATGTCTTGAGAACCTAATTCCAAAATTCAATAGAACCGGATAATCTATATTTTAAAAAAATTCATGTGTTTTGATGTTATGGGTAAGAAATGATGAATTTTGTGGATCTTAGTATTTAAATTTATCATTAAACACATTTTTTTCAGCCCTTTCCTCAAACAAGAAGTCTTTCAAAAGAGATATATTTTTCATTCATAGAGTATATACAGTCATAATGTCTCTGAACATGTGCAAAGAAAGAAGTGACTTCCTTATTTGTTATATGGTTAAATGCATCCTAGAGCTGGGTTCTTTCCCTTGAGTGAAATTAAATTCTTGTCTACCCTATAGCTTCCACTAATCTGGTTTTGTCTTAAACACTGTCAGCTATATAAAATAAGCAAACTGCAACTTCTGAATGATAGCTATAGAGTATTTTGAAGGATGCAAATATGCATTGTTTTCTCTAGGCTCTATGCTCTTAGTTTCTTCAAACTTTCTTCCTATTGCATTACCTCTGGACTTCCTATGCAGTTTCTCAACAATTCAGTATGGCATCATCCCCTTTGTTCTCCTTGCTCAGGACACACTGTCCTTCCTTCAAGTCCTTAATTTAATACTCTTTCTCACCTCCGAGTTTGCAAATATTCTGTTTCCTCTGTCTTGAATTCTACCTGGTAACTTACCGTCCCTCAAATCTGGGCCTGAAATGTCAACTCCCAAGACATGATTTCCCCAGAAACCTTTTGCACTTAAAACATTTACTAACTAAATAAACTTGTGTTGGAGGAAAACAAAAGAAAACTGTGTTTTGTTCACTATGGGCCATGCTATATACAGTTGCCTATATGAGAATTGGCTGAAAATCTATGTCCATAATTTGATCAGCAGAAATTGGTGGATCTCATTTGAAACCACTGCTTTCTTTTTACTGTCTGTGAATATGCAGATCCATGGCATGTCTCCGAAAGGCCTCTCATTAAACCTTATTTTCAGCAGTTTTTCATTGATGTACCACCCAAAAACACACAAACACAGAATCTCAAAATTAAATTTGCATATGCTATGTAACATTTTTAAAATAATGCCTTCTGAAATAAATTCTCCAATTTGCTTACACTTTGTTTAGCCATTTTTTTCCTTATGTGACAACATACATACAAAGAAACAAATGAACATAAGCTTTTGCATTATTTGTATAGATTTACTTGTTTACATTTTTAATCCCTCAGTATAATTCATGAAAGCAGTAACTATATATATATATTTATATATATATTTTTTATCATTAACTCCAATACCCAGCATTGGACATGGTACATAAAAGACTCTCCATATCTGTAAAGTAAGTGCCCAAGTGAGTAAATAAACATAAATTGTTAATATTTCTCTTCAAGTGCGTCATCCAAACTAAATACATGATATTGAATATAAGCTAACTAGCACAATAGTTATATGTGTTTCCTTGATCTGGATATTATAGTACTATTAATGCAGGTTGTATATTATATAGCTTTATTTTTTTCTTGACTAAACAGTATGGCACAAGGTCAGCTCAATCAATGAAATCTCACAATTTCACAAAGCTTTTTTTACTCATCTACTTCTCTTAACCAACTTTTAATTTGATAATTTTTTAATATAACACAATTTAATTGTCATTTATCCCTGTAAATTTCCTCTTACTTTTATCAGTCCAGGAATCCAACCTGTTAATATCTTTTTGAATCTTCCAAAACATGAGTTATCTTTCCAGGAGTTATATCAGAAAGAAATTTGTCTTTATACAAGGAATAAAATGAAGATATTGTAGGATGAAGGCCACTTCAGAACTCTGAAGGTTCAAACGTCCTTTCCCAGGTAGTCGTGGATCTAAAAATAAACTGCATCTGCATAACATAGTTATAAAAACTGGTATTCTTCTTCAAATGTTAATGTAATCCAATATTATTCTTCTGATTTCTAAATGTAAATTGAGAAACTTTATCAAGTTATGGGCTGAAGACAGAACCACATTGAAAGAGAGAAAGATGAGAAATGAAAGAGAAAAAGGGAATGATAGAGAATGAAAGAATGAGAGAGAGAAACTGATGAATATGCAAAAATCAATTGTGTTTCTATACACTGCTAATGAGCAATCTGAGGAGGAAGTCAGAAAAAAAAAATTCCACTTACAATAGCGATTAAGAGAATCAAATATTTAGGAATAAACTTAACCAAGGACATAAAGGGCCTGTATTCAGAAAACTATAAAACATTGCTAAAAGAAACCAAAGATGATCTAACTAAATGGAAGAATATCGTATTATCATTAAGATGTCAATTCTACCCAAACTGATTTACAGATGCAACACAATCACGATAAAACTTCCAACAGCCTTTTTGTGAAATTGTAAAAGCCAATTATAAAATTTATCTGGAAAGATCAGAGCCCTCGAATAGCCAAAAATATCATAAAAAAGAATAACAAAGTTGGAGGACTGTCACGTCCCAATTTTAAAGCATATTATCTAGCCACAGTGGTAAAAACACCAATGCACTGGCATAAAGATAGGAAGATTTACCAATGGAATCCAATCAAGAGTTTGGAAATAGACCCTCACATCTATGTCAAGTGATGTTTTTTACCTTTTTAAAATTGAAGTTTATCATTCATATATGAACATCTATAAACAACAAGTGTATAGTATATGTTGTGAACTTACAAAACACACATGCATATCATCATACAGGGCTCCCATACATTACCCCACCAACAACAACTTGTATTGTTGTGAAACAATTGTTACAAACTATAAAAGAGCATCGTCAAAACACTACTACTAACTATAGCCAATATTTAACATTTGGTGTATTTTTCCCCCAATCCACCCGGTTAAAGACACCCTGTATTAGTATTATATACTTATTATAGTTCATGAGGGAATGTTCTCACATTTGTTCTGTTAACCACAGTCCATCTTTCACCACAGGATTCATTGTGTTATACCATCTCATTCTGTGTACAATCCATTCAAAGTGTACACTCAGTGGCTCTCATATTCACCACAGAGTTGTGCTGTTATCACCTCAATCAATTTTAGAACATTTTCATTATTCCAAAAGGAGTATAAGGGGATATAAGGGTATACCTTCTTATAACCCCTTTTATTGTACCTTAGAATTGATATACCTTCATTGCCATTACTGCAAAAATATTACAATATTACTGTTAACTATAATCTGTAAGTTACATTAGTTATAACTTTGCCATGTATCACCATATACTTAACACTTTGTAAAGGAAGAGCATTATTATACTATTAACCACAATCTTCATCCACCAATAAAATCACTATATTAAACAGTTCCTACATTATTCTCTAGTTTCCTTTCCATTGAAATATTACATCCACAGACTACCCCTTTCAGCCAGTTGAGAATGGGAGCGATGCTTAATGTATGTGGAATTTTTAATTAGGTTTAAGGTCAAGTAATTTTTGACAAGATTGTCAAACCCACCCAGAGGAGTCAGAACAGCCTGTTCAACAAACGGTGAAGGGAAAACTGGATATCCATAGCTAAAAGAAAGAGGACCCCTATCTCATACCTTATATAAAATTTAGCTCAAAATGGATCAAGGACCTAAATATAAAGACTAGAACCATGAAACTCCTAGAAGAAAATACCAGGAAACATCTTCAAGGTCTTGTGATAGGTGGTAGTTTCTTGGACATTACACCTAAAGCACAAGCACTGAAAGAAAAAAAATGAGACTTCCTCAAAATTAGACACTTCTGTGTTTCAAATGATTTTAAGGTGAAAAGGCAGTCAACTCAAAAGGAAAAAATCTTCTGAAACCACATGTCCAGCAAGGATTTGATTTCCATGTTATATAAAGAGGACACACATCTTAATGACAGAAAGACAAGCAACCCAATTTAAAAATGGGCAAAAACTTGAATAGACATTTTTCCAAAGAGGAAATACAAATGGCTAAAAGAGACACGAAAAGATGTTCAACATCACTTGCTATTAGGGAAATGCAGATCAAAACTACAATGAGATATCATTGCATGCCCTATAGAATGGCCATTATAGAAAGAAAGGAAGGAAGGAAGGGAGGGAGGGAGGGAGGGAGAGAGGGAGGAAGAAGGAAGGAAGGAAGGGAGGAAGGAAGGAAGGGAAGGATGAAGGAAGGAAGGAAGGAAGGGAAAACTACACCTGCTGGAGAGGATGTGGAGAAACAGGCACATTCCTTCACTGTTGGTGGGAGTATAAAATGGTGCAGTCTCTGTGGAAGGCTGTTTGGCAGTTCCTCAGGAAGCTAAATATAGAACTGCCATATGCTCTGGCAATCCTACTACTAGGAATATATTCAGAAGAACTGAAAGCAAGGGCATGAACAGATATTTGCACACCATTGTTCACAGCAGCATTATTCACGATTGTTAAGAGATGGAAACAACCTAAGTGCCCATCAACAGATGAAAGGATAAACAAAATGTTGTACATACACAAGATGGAATACAATTCAGCTGTAAGAAGAAATCAATTGGGGAAGCACATGACAACATGGAGGAAGCCTGAGGACATTATGTTGAGTGAAATAGCTAGACATAAAAAGACAAATATTGTGTGGTCTCAGTGATCTCTAAATACAATGATCTCTAAATAAAATGAGTAAACTTATGGAGTTAGACTATGGAATACAGGTTGGTGGGAGGAGGCATGTGGATTGAGAAGGGGGAGCTGATGCTGGGTGTATGTAGAGTGTTTAATTAGGTCAGCTGTAAACATGTGGTAATGGATGAAGTTGGTAACATGTTATAATGAGTATAACAAATGCTGCTGATTTATAGATGTGATTGTGGCAGAAACGGGTAGTGTAGGGACAGTAATGTTAGTTGGAGGACAGCTGGAGGATAATCTAGGGACTATTTAACAGTGATTTGGGTGGTATATGAGGATTATGGTTAATAATGTGAGTATAGGAATGTTCTACAAGATGTTAAGAATGCGGTGTCCCATGGGAAAAATATAACTCATGTAATTTATAGACTATAATTAACAGTAATATTGTGATATTTTTGTAACAAAGCAAAGAAGTTACTATGTCAATGTTAAAGTTAAAAAACATTTGGGTTTAGTTTTATGAGATATGAATATTAATAAGCATTATTTTCTTCATTTCTTCATTAACAAGGAGGTGTTGATCAGGTCATTTAACCAATCTGTGTTCATCTGTGTATCTTTTGGAGCACTGGAATAGCAGTTGAGTTTATTTCTAGGATAAGTTGAGATAAAAGTTTCTGGACAGAATTTTTTGGAGCAATGTTCCATAACTTGATAAGCTTCCTTTGCCTGTTATTTTATTTTTGAATTCGAAATAAAGTTTAATTAAAAATATAATTCATTAATATGGCCTAATTGAAAATGAGAATCATTTGATATAGTTTTTAAACAGGTATTCTGACTTCCTGCAATCCCTCCTTTATTTCTGAGTCCTCACAAACCATCCAGTTAGCATATTTTCTAGAAATTTGTAGAAATTGTTAATTTTATTCCTTGGTTTAGAGTTTCTGAAATGCATACTTTCTTTCTTTCTGAAATTTGAGAAAATATTTACCTAACACAAGCCTTTAACAATCCTAATCTTTTTTTATTCTGCTTGATGAATTACAATATCCTTTATATTGAAAAGATAATCTATTTTAAAATTAAATACATTTTGATTAGAGGCTGATTTTGTCAAAGCATTAGAAAACTAGTCGCGATCTAATAGATTTTACATAGAGTAGCTGCATTTATGTGTTCAACAAATATTTTGGGAACTCTACTTAGTGCAGGATTTGTTAGAATGTACAAATTTTATTTTCATGTTTCATTTACTTTATGTGGCTAAAACATGCTTTTTAGAAATTATTATTATATTAGCAAGATAGTAAATTTATGGGAGACTGTTTTTTTTTTTCCCAAAAAAGAAAATGATAATTTGTCTGTGGAATGCTTATGGAAAAGTGAGGGGGTTACAAATCAGAACCGTTTCTGGATAGATTCTCAGTTTTCACACTTTGACTGCAATATTAATCATACTATTGGCACTTACTTGACATATAAACTTTGGAACATTCCTTAAATTTGCTGGGATTTCCCCCCATTTGTATTAATGGGATAATGTTACTGTGTGTAATACATTTTTTGGAACACTGAAGTCAGATGGTAGATGTAAAGCACCTTTCAACGTGCTTGACATAGAAATATCTCAGTAAATATTTCCTCTTCATAACGACTTTCATGATAAATGAGTAAGATTTCAACTTCTTATTAATTTGCATTTGAGCAATTCATTTGTTAATTATAAATGAGTTAGAGTAGAATGCAAAATCATAACATCTATTTTTCTATGTGAGTATCTGTGTATCCTCAAACTATTTTGAATCACCCAGACTAATTCAATCCAGATTTGACAGAGGGCAGAGAAAAATTAGGTTAGGTGTGGCCTTATACATTTTATAACTGTAGGAGACCTGTTTTTAGGGTAAGATTTCTTTCAGCCAAAAAACTAATTCTGAAGAGACAATGATATATGTGCTAAGACTTGGCCCCAAGGACATGAAGCTTCATTAATTCAGTCCCCCCACCAAAAACTTGTTAAAATATGTTTTTGTTACTTCTCTTCCAAAGAACTGCAGAAAAGTCTGCAACCATGCTTATGGGAAATGAAAAAGAGCCCAAAGTTCAAATGAGAAAAAATGTAGTTAAATATAGGAAGTGATGGGCTCGAGCCACTTGTCATTAATCGGCATTTTATAAATGTTCAAATCAATGAAGTTTTCTTGAATATCTGGGTTTCATGGCAGTAACTGGAAGAAACATTGTCATTATACATAAAACATATGGCAGCCATATTAAAAATGAGAAATACTAGTTTTCTTACTCTTTGAAAATTGTGTCATCAAGCTTAATTTTACTTCTCAATCTGGATTATGTAATGGGAAAGAAAAACCATGAAAGAAACTATAATTAGGTTTATTTTCTTTTGCAAATATCTTTCCTTTTTTAGGAAAAAAACTTAAGACAAAAGCCACATTCTTCCTAATTATCAAAGTACAAACTCTTTGAAAATTTTCTGAGAAATTTCTATAATTCTGGCAATAGTACTCAGAAAAATACTTACAAACTGTTCTCACTTATTCCACAGTTTAGCCAGCTGAGATGCCAAACACTATGATTGATTTCCTATCAGACACTATGATACATTCCTAGCTCTACCACCTTCTAACTGTGGTAAACTACTTAATCTCTTTAAGGCTCAATTTTGTCACCCGTAGAATGGTGATAATTATTGTTATAAAGATTTAACATGATAAGGATTCTAAAGTACTTAGAGCAGTGCCTGACATGTCAAGTGTTATTAATTTTATTTGGAAACAAACTGCCTGGTTGTAAATCCTGACTCTGCAATTTACCATTTGTGGACTCTTTATGACTTGGTTTCTTCATCTGCAAAATCGGAATAATAATATTACACACACTTATATTTTTTTGTGAGTACTAATGAGCTAGGGTCTGAGAAATGTTCATATGTAAAGGGCCTGGCACATAGTAAATACTATGTAAGAGTTTGCAACCATTATTATTGATATGGTTGTTATTGCTTATTATATTACAGAAAATTATTTGAATTTTTCATCTTTTTCCACTAAATTAAAGTAGGAAAATTTGTAAAATTAAAAGGCTAAGTACAAATTACAATAAATTAAGAGCATATTTTAAAATAAAATTTTTAAAATCTGAGAATTTTAAAAAAAATTTTAAATAAAATGCATTTCATATGTATGAATACAAAGCATAATTTTAGTATTCTATATACAGTTTCAATGTAAACATTAGATTAGACTTTTTTAAAGCTTAAATCTACATATGATTACTGCTACATAGTATATATTAAAATGTATGCAATATGCTATTATATCACATTTACACACAATGCATAGATGATGCATCTATATACACACATGCATACATATGATTCATGAACCACATGTTGGAACACTAGGAGAAACAAGAAAATGGATGCCTTTTGTTATGCAAGAATATGTTATATTCATGCAACCTGAGATAAAGAATTTGACAAGTCTTTGCTCTTGTGTGTTTCCACAGCCAAATCACCCCTGAACTCCAAAGCAGCCTCCATCTCAGACATCAAAATCAGCACAAATTATAAACCTTTGCAGAATTCACATGCATTTGCCTTTTGTTTCAGACCACAGGGCCAGCAGACTAGAGAAATATTTTTCTGGGACCTGAAGAGTGTCCATTTTTGGGGGTTGAGAACAGGTGTTGAGGGTTTCCAGATTATGCTGGAATAGTTCTGGACATTAGGTCCAGAGTGAAAGACACATTCAAGTTTCTCTAATAAATTAATTTACTTTTTTTCTCTTTGAAATATGTTAGGCCTCCAAATCAAAGGGCTCAGGGAAAAGGCCCCTCTTGCCTTGATCTGAGTCTGCAGCCTCTTGCATATTATGCAAGTATTCAAGAACTGTTCTTATGTCTAACAAAATGTTAGTCACTTAAAGGTGAAGACGGAGATTTTTCATCATTTTTCTCAAGCAGAGCAGTTCCTGATATAAGAACTCACTTAATGCATACTTTTAAATAAATGAAAGAACGACTGAATGGGTAGGTCAATGCCCTTGTAGTATGCTCCTTCTAACGTCTATAGAAGCTTTTAAAAAAAGTGCTTGCTTTCTATTTGGACTTTTAAACGCCAATGTATCCTTCCTCTTCCCATTTTTATTTTCCACTGCAATTATTTTCACTTACTTTATTAACATACAAGAGCAAAAATTTGATTTTTGTGTCATGTTAACTCATTTTACATAAGAAAATAAAATTTTCTTGGTTTGTGGCAGCATATCATTCACATTCTATTTTCATCCCATAAAAATTAAAACACTAACCTTGATCTATATGTATCATATTGCATAAAAATCTGTATTTTTTAATATTTTGTTTTATGGAGAATGTATTTTTTTCTTTATGTTTACCTCAAAAATATAAACTGCAAGGTGACAAGATTACTGGATGGCTTGAATTTTTAGCCTATTTTAAAATGAAGGCTAGGGTTATTATATCATCTGGCAAAACCATATCTTTATATTTTTCTAAAAGATCCATGATTTTCTGTGCCTATATTCTTGAAACACACAGAGACACACAGACACACACAAACACACACACACAGTGAACATCACATGAAGCTAGTGCTCTAGTATGAAGAGGCATCAGCAAGGCTCACCATGAAAAGCTGTCTGTCTTTGTGCATTACCTGTATTATCAACAGGCGTCCTAAGAGAATTAAATGAAACCAGACAATGTTTTCTCTGCTTTTTAAAAAAGTTTTCCTCTTATTAGATATTCAGAGTAGTTGTCAAAGTTTCTTTCTCAAGGTCACTTAATGTACTGTCTCCACATGTGTTAAACTTATGGCTCATTGCTCACTTGCAGACAAGAGGGTATCCAGTTGGCAAAGTTTCAGGGAAAGGCAGTTTTATTTAGTTTCATTGTGAAGATATTTGGGAAATATTCTTATTCAAGAAATTTTAACAAGGTTACTTCATATGAACTTCAGTTTAACTTTAGAGACTCTTTCCACTAATAGAATCTAGATGTTTCACGTATGTGCCTGTGGAGGCTTCTTAGAACATATTCTTCACCTTTATTCTATAGTTCAAGGCACAGACTTCTGTATCTTTCAGTGTAGTTTCAGGCAACAAAACTAAGTCAATATGCAACCTAAAAATCCATTAAATGTGTTGCCTACTTAGTGCAAATATTTTACATGTAAGCTCATCATTCCTGATATTTTGCACCAGTGACTCCAAACAAAATTACAGATTCTTAAAGAAAAATTAGCAGATGTATTTACACCCTCATGAATGTGATACTCCACTTGCCATGGGGAAAAAAATAATCTAGATTTTATGGTCAAATTGGCTTCTTTATTCCCATGTCCTCTCTCTCTCTCTGCCTCCCCCCACCACACACACACAGACACAAACTTATTATTTCTTGTTTAACGAAACTAGCAATTGAGTGCAAAGTATGTGCTATGCACTATTTTAGATGTTTGAGTTAGAATAGTAAACAAGACAGAGGGGTCCCTAATATAATGAAACTCATATTTGAAAGGCTACCTGGACTATAAACAAGTAAGCAAATTAATAAGTAAGATAATTTCACAGAGTGGTAGTTATTAGGAAGAAAACAAAAGATAGCAGAGGGACAGAAAGATACGCAGGAGTGCAGGAATATGCGGTGGGATAGACAGGGAGGGCCTCTCTCTAAAGTAACAATGAAAGCAATATACAGCCTCCTAAATCTTATACCTTCACCTGCTCTCTGGATCCGGTCCAGCTTTCTCAGAGGTCTTCCTCTACTGATGTAGCATTTCTCTGACATATCTTTGATTCTTTCTCTATAATGGAAACCTATTTTTTTTTTTTTCTGCTAAACCTCCTTTCTTACCTCATCTTGAAAGAAAACTGCCACTCTACTGGGAACAATTCATCCACCAACTTGAATTGTTCCCATTGTGATCTAAGTCAGAGCATCCACCCTCTTGCCCCATGGTGGCACATGCTGCAAGCCTAGTCAATTATAACTTACCATCCTCCAGTCATAGCTGGTGGCCCAGATCAATATGTGAGCTGGATTTCATCAATCAAAGTCCTTCTCTGAGATTTTATATCCTAATAATTCTTTCCATTCTGTAGTTAAGCTTAATCCTCTCCTGTAAATACATAATAAAACTGATAACCTTCTCCAGTACCATATGCTCATAGAGTTACCATTACTTACTCTCTTGTTCTCTCCCTCTCCCACTTTCTCTTCTTTTTCCCTAACTCCTTAAAATAAAATTGTGCACCCTTGATATCTCTATTTCTTTACCTCCCAATAACAGTTCATATTTTAGTGTGGATTATGTTTCCATCAGACAGCACTGAAATTAGTTTTGACCAAAACACCAGTGATGTCCTTGTTGCAAAATCCAAAGGACACAGTTCAGACCTGGTTGTACCTGTCCTTTCAGCAACATCTGAAATACTCTCTACCATTTTCTGCCAAGCCATCACTCTAACTTGATTTTCCACCTACTTCTCTTTTTTTCTTTCCCTCTCTTCTTTATTTTTCAGCTTTATTCTCTGTGTTTCTCTGAAATATTGTTGTTTTTCACAGTTCTCTCCTTAGCTCTCTTGCTATTCTTCCACTGTCCCAGGCACTCACAAGGCTTCAATTGTCATATATTCTTAAGGATTCCCAAATCACTATTTCCTAACCCAAAACTGACTTTGAAGATGCAGAAATATATGTACATATATTTAAAATAATCTCAGTTCCTTTAGTTCAACAGGACCTCAAATTAAATATTTGTCAAACTGAGCTCATCATAATTTTCCTACAGCAGCTCACCCTAACTCCTCTGCTCCCCATTTCAGCAAAAAATGTGACAAATCACATTGTGTTGCAGGCCAGATGCTGGCATCTATGAGGTGCTTAACCTTGCAGGACTATTTTGAGAATGAAATAACATAAGTAAATTACTTGATACACTGCCTGGCCCAAAATGTTCAACAAAGAGTAGGCATGAAAAGTGTAATCATAGTGAATGAGTAAAGAAAAGTCATTTTAAGAAATCGTATATACCTAACTTCCAATTCGCAAGTCAGCTAAATAAGATCAAGGCCACAGCTAATTCATTTATTTATTTAGTATTACATTAAAACAAAATCATCTAGACTTCTCAGGCCAAAACCCTTTCTACTTCCTTTTTCAGGCTGTACGTGTGCCTGAAAAGCCCTGCTCATCCTTCAACTTGCTTGCCAATCACCAATATCTCAGAGAAGCCACATGGAACTGATTACTCCCCACTCTAAGCTCCCTCAGCTTCTTGCTCATTCCTCTGTATAAGTATTTGTCACATCATACATCTATTATTTGTTTATAAGTCTGTCTCCCACTGTAGACTTTGAACTTTATGCATTGGAGGGGTCTGTCTTAACTACCATTACATCTCTGAGTTTGATTTTATAGAACTCTGTGAAATATGTAAATTTTAAATAGACTGTAAGATCTTCACTCCTGTAATTACTAACTTCTGAACTGTGAGATTTTTCCTAGAAAAGCAAAATGACTAGAGTCTGTCTCTGGTATTTCATATCCATGTAGTAAAGCAATGTTTGCAGAATACTTTCCCCATAGTAATGAATACAAATAAATATGGACCATTTAATGGACAAGTCCTCATTCCAAATACCTGCAAAGTTGTTCTTGGGATTGGCCTTGGCAATCAACTCAAATTTAGAAATTTGTTATTTCTAAATATTTCTGAAGAATATTTTATCTCAGCTGTCTTTGATTTACTCTGTAGCTTGACTCCCAAGTGGAATCTTCTGATTTGAGTTCAAGACTAATCCTGTAAGATGCTGATTGCTTGAATTAAAGTTTTTTTGCTCCTCAAGCCATTCACATGCAATCACTAACAAAAGAACAAAACAATGTCAGCTTTCCAAGATTTAGAACACTCCGTGCAGTGTTCTTGGGTAGGCCAAATAAGAAATGATGAAAAGTGACAGCAGGAAAATGCCCAACCCCAGTGAACCTTTGTGAAGCAGCATTTTCAAGGTCTCCATTCAGATTTTTGAAACTTTTCAATAAAATTTTCAAAATATGAGATCCAGCCTACTTTGTAGCACTATGACCATCAATATATATTCATGAAAATACATGCATTGGTTTTCATTGCTGTCATAAAAAATTATTATAAATTTAGTGGCTTAAAACAACACATATTTATTATCTTACAGTTCTGGAAGTCAGAAATCCAGCAAGAGTCTCACAGGGCTAAAGTGAAGGTGTTGGCAAGGCTGCATTACTTTCTGGATGTGATAAGGAAGAGTCTGCTTTCTTGCCTTTTCCAGCTGCTAAAGATAGTTCAGTTTTCTTGGCTCGTGGCCCCTTCCTCCATATTCAAAGCCACCGAAGTTGTGCCAAGTCCTTCTAACATTGCTCTTTCTCTGGTTCTTTCTTCTGCCTCCCTCTTTCACTCATTAGGATCCTTGTAATTACTTTGGGCTAATCCAGATAGTCCAGGATAGTCTCCCCATCTCAAGATCATCTGATTAGCAACCTTAATTCCATCTGCAACACAACATCATTCTCCTTTGCCATGTAACTAAACGTGTCCACAGTTTCCACGGATAAGGGCAAGGACCATTATTCTTCCTACCACAATACAGAAGAAACATCTTAGTAGAAAGTTCCCAGGAATTTGAGTTGCTAGATAAAATATAGGATGCCCAAATAAATGCCAATTTCCTATAATCAATGAATAATATTATTATAATTATGCCCTATACATTATTAAAATAAGTATATACTGAATGTTATATGGAACATAGTTATACTGAAAATTATTCATTATTAATCTGAGATTCAAATTTAACTGGGTGTCATAATTTTACTTGTTAGACCTGGCAATCATAGCAGCAATACAGATAAGAAAAAAGCCACCATAAGTCAAAAATAGTCACTCCATTGCCTTCCATACTTATTATAGTATTATTTTAATAGTTAAATTCATGACTCCAAATCTACAGGAAATTTTATATAAAATGTGAAATATCTATTTGATGGAATATGTGCCAATAAAAATTTTTTTTCATTGATTTTCCATTTTGACATAGAAAATTATTATGATGTAAGATTATATGAGAAGGCAGGATACAAAATTACATATATAATATAATTACAAGAGCATGAACAAAATAGTTAATCCCCTTAAAGTTACTGGAGGCAAATATTCTAAAATGTCAAGAGAGGTTTTTTTTCCTTGGTGAGAGCAAGGATAATTGTTTTAAAAATCTTCTTTATATGTTTTCCCTCTGCAATTTCTTGATTGAATATGTATTGCTTTCATTTTTTAAAATGTAATAAGATGTTACATGAGCAGATAACAGAAAAATTTATCTTATTTCTCATAGTAATACTATTTTAACGATAGACCTGGTTAGGCTACTTTGGAACAATAAAGGGATTATTTTCATATGTGCAAATTATTTATCATCAATGTACTGAAAACATTACACCTTGTAGTTCTTTTGAAAAATTTTTACACTCCTTTCTGTCTGAAAGTAAACAGGTAAAATATAGAGTTTGTTTATTTTAAAGTTATTCAGATGTCTTTAGGTTCAATAACATTTCAGAAAACATATCATACTGGGAGAACTTAAAGTAGTGGTACAATCATGCAGATGACAATGTCAGAAATTGCTGTCTTACAACTGCAACGCCTTTACTAATTAGCAGTACTTGTGAGAATCTGGTCATATCCAGCAACTTCCTCTTTCGATTAATGTATGTTAACCCATTCCTTGGAAATCATCAAAATCAAGTCTAATGGACTGTCAATTATTTTTAATGAAACCTAGAGAACTGAAATATTACACATTTGAACATTAAGATTTACTGAGCATTGGGGCATAAGATATGTGTGAAAGGTAAGAATGATAGGAGACTTAACCTTGTTTCTTTTATGAAGAAAGAAGGTTTTTTTTCTTAATTATGTAGGTATTCCTTTGATTGGGCTATTCAGTTAAGCCTCCGTACATGAAGCAAAACAGCCAGCTACAGAGTAGAAAAATAAATTACAATTAGTTGTTGGCATAATGAAGAAAAGGAAAAGGATGTTAGATTGAATTTAGCAAGAAACATAAAAACAAATAAAACCTGACATTGTAGGCAGACATTCAAGAGAAAGTTCACTTAAAGAAGAAAGAATCTAGAAAAGACTTAGAAAAGAGGATGAAGGAGAACTTTGTGTTTTTCTTACTTCCTTCACTCTTTTTTTTTTTTTTTGACCCTTAAATTTTTTTTTGTCTGTTGCCCCTCATTTATTTTAATTTTTTTTTTTTAAGTGAGGTACAGTCATTGCAATTGATGAACACATTTTGGAGTATTGCCAATAAGCATGGATTAAAGATTACATTGTGGTTTACACTCTCTTCCACCCAATTCTGTATGTTATGGCAAGATTTATAATGGCTTATATCTGTGGTTGCAATGTCATTCAGGACAATTCCCAAGTCCCCAAAATGCCCCTGTATTACACCTGTTTTTCCCTCTCCCTGCCCTCAGAACCTCCAGTGGCCACTGCCTGCACATCAATTATATAATTTCTTCCATTGCTAGAATCAAAATAGATCTATAGTAGAATACCAGTAAGTCTACTTTAGTCCGTAGTTCATTCCTCAATCCTCAGGATTCTAGGATGGGGATGTCAACTCCAACTTTAATTGAGAGGGGGCTGTGATCCCAGGGGGCCAATGGATGGGACTCTCTTGCTTGCAGTTGCAGACTTTCTCGGTTCCTTAGTATGGTAGTTGTCCATCATCACCTCCATGTTTGTTGTCCTGGGTGAGACCAATAAACTGGAGAGTAGGTGTTGCAACTCCATTGAGATTCAGGGCCCAGCTGGCACATGAAAAGCCCAAAGATTAAAGTCTCTTGGACATACATCTACCAATGCTAGTAGTAATTATAAGTTCAAATAGAAGGACAGACAAGCCATGTGTAGGGAAACCACAATTAAGTCCAAGTCTGTCACTCTAGGGAACCTAAATTCCAAAGTAGGGCCCACTAGCAAGGCACCAAATTCCTGAGCTATCTGCCCTGATTATAGTGTCTGGATGTCTCCAGAGCCCTCAGGAGCTCCACTATTTGGGATAGTATCTACTTTGGCAGTCAAAGAGATCCTGCTGAGACGTGCACAAGCATTACCTCTGGAATGACCTCCCAACTCACTTTGATGTTTCTTAGTCATATAAACTCATTTGTCTTTACCTTTCCCCATTTTGGTCAAGGTCTTTTTCCAGTTGCATTGCTAGTTGGTGCTCGGTAGTAATCCCCAGGTGCCAGGGAGGCCTATCCCCGGGTGTCATGTCCCATGCTGGAGAGACAATAATGTATTTATATGCTGAGTTTGGCTTAGAAAGAGGCCACATTTGAGCAACAAGGAGGCTCTAGGAGGCAACTCTTAGTCATCCTATAATACAAGGCTAAGTTTCAATTTCAAGAGTAAAGGTTCATAGACACAGTCATCAATATCAAGGTCAGTCAATGGACCATTCTCTTTCACTAGTCATTGCCCCTGTACTCGGGGATTCTTGCTGAGTTATTAGAGAATGTGGCAGAGCTCCCCAGGATGGGAATTTGATATTCCTTCTGTTAGTGTATGAATATCCACCCATGGTAACAACACCCCATGAATGTCTGAACACATTTATATGCCTTATATGTATACACAGGTGAGCTTCCTCACATGTATCTCCCATCACTGACCGCCTGCACCAAAGATCCATCCCTGCCAGTTATAACCCTTCTGTGATCAAAAACTTCTTCAGAAATGAAGCCAATAAAATAACCAAATACAATTAATAAGAAAATGAAATAATAATGATAATTTTAAAAATAAGAAATAAAATCAAATAATTTTAAAAAACATAAAAATAAAAAAATAAAAATTTGGTATAAAAAATAATGAAAAAACATTAAATTTTTTTTTGACATTTTCCCTTTCATCACTGTAAAATCTGTTGTCCTATATGTACAGCAACATTTTCTTCCATTTATTCCCCCAGTGCCCAATTTTTTTTATTTTTTATTTTTTTCATTTTGTCCTCAAAGAAGTTTTAGGTTATAAAAAAGTGATGTACTGAATAAAGGGGACTCCCATATACCCAACATCCTTTCCCTTTTCCCCCTTCCCATATTAATAACATTTTATATGTGGATGGTATGTTTGTTACAACTGATGTACAAATATTGAAACATAGCTACCAACCATGGTAAATGGTTTACATTATGGTTTATATTTTGGACCATATGCTTTTATAAATTTTTGATGCAATTCAACATGGCCTGTATACATCATATCAAGATCATGTAGAACACTTCCATCTCCCCCAAAATGCCCCCTGTTCCATCTATTTGATTCCTCCCTCCCCCTCCCCTTGGGACTCATGGCAACCACCAGGCTTCACTCCTTGAAGTAAAAAATTCATAGTTCCTTGCAACAACATTAAGGGCTTGACACACTGGTCTCCCGTTCCATATTAGTAACCACCCATGCTCTCAAGAGACTCCTGCCCCTCTATTTGAGAACATAGCAGGCCTCCCCAGGATGGGAGTCCACCACCTTGCCACTCATTATGTGGGTCTCCACCCATTGATACTACACACTATAGCAAGATGAACACTCAGATACTCCCTAGAAACCTGCCCCAGGTGAGCCTTGTCCCAAATGCCCCCCATATCCAACACCCCAAACCAGCAACCCTCACTTGCCATATTGCTGAAAGAACATTCCCAACATTGTAGCTTCAACCATGTACCTGCCAATCCCCAGTGTTCACCTTCTCCCTCCCCCAACCCTTCCCCCAGTTTCATGGACAGTCTGACCCACACTGCCCACCCCACCCCTGTGACAAACCAGCACCGCCTAATGTAAAAGTATCATTATACCACTGTCATGCCTCTCCACTGTACAATTACACAGTTCCCCCTTATCATAGATTTTGCCCATATGGGCATTGGCTCACAACCTTCTTCCTTTCTATCTCCTGTAAACCTATCTTTCAGACTCTAGCTCTGTGAATCTGCACAATTTGCTTAATTCATATAAGTGAGGTCATGTAAAATTTGTCCTTCAGTGCCTGGCTTGCTTAACTCAATATGAGGTCCTCAAGAGTCATCCATGTTAGCCCATGTGTTAATGCTTTATTCTTTATTACAGCTGAATAATATTCCCTTGTGTGTATATAAAACAATTTATTTATCCATTCATCTGTTGAAGGGCATTTTGGTTGATTCCAAGTTTTAGCACTAGTGAATAAAGCTGCTATGAACATACAGCTTTACATGCATACATGCATACATCAGTTTGTGTCCTTGCTTTCAGTTCTTCTGGGTGTATACCCAGGAGTGGAATTGCTGGATTGTATGGTAGTTCTATAGTTAGTATTCTGAGGAACTACCAAACTATCCTCCATCATGGCTGTACAATTCCACATTCCCACCAGCAGTCGGTGAGGGTTCTCATTCCTCCACATCCTCTCCAACACTTGTAGCCCTCTGTTTTTTTAATAGCCATCTGTGTAGTGGGTATAAGATGATATCTCATTGTATTTTTTATTTGCATTTCCCTAATAGCTAGTGATGTTGAGCATCTTTTCATGTGCTTTTTAGCCATTTGTATTTCTTCTTTGCAGAAGTATCTATTCAAATCACTTGCCCATTTTTTAAACAGGTTGTTTTTTCTTTTCCTTTTGAGATGTAGAATTTCTTTACATATGCTGGATATTAGGCCCCTATCAGATATATGGTTACCAAATATTTTCTCGCATCGAGTAGGCTGCTTTTTCACTTTCTTGACAAACTCCTTTGAGGTGCAAAAGTTTTTAATTTTGAGGAGGTCCCATTTATCTATTTTCTTTCATTGCTCGTGCTTTGGGTGTAAAGTTCATGAAACCATTTCCTAATACAAGGTCCTGTAGATGCTTCCTTACATTATCTTCTAAGGTCTTTATGGTCTTGGCTTATATTTAGATCTTTGAGCCATCTTGAGTTAATTTTTGTATAAGGTGTGAGATGATGTTCCTTTCTCATTCTTTTGGATATGGATATTCAGTTCTCCAAACACTATTTGTTGAAGAGGCAATACTCTCCCAGTTGAATGGGCTTGGTGGTCTTCTCAAATATCAGTTGACTATATATGTGAGGATCTATATCAGAGCTCTCAGTTCAGTTCCATTGGTCTGTATGTCTATCCTCGTGCCAATACCATGCAGTTTTGACCACTGTAGCTTTGTAGTACTTTTTAAAGTCAGGTAGTGTGATTCCTCCCCTTTGATTTTTCTTTTTCAATATGTCTTTGGCTGTTTGGGGCCTCTTGCCCTTCCAAATCAATTTCATAGTTTGTTTTTCCAATTCAGTAAAAAATGCTGTGTTGATTTTTTGAGTATTGCATTAAATCTGTAGATCATTTTGTGTAGGATAGAAATCTTAATGATGTTTAGTCTTCCTATCCATGAACAGGGAATATTCTTTCATTAATTTTGGTCTTTTTTGATTGCCTTTAACAGTGTTGTGTAGTTTTCTGCATACAAGTCATTTACATCTTTAGTTAAATTTATTCCTAGGTATTTGAATCTTTTGGTTGCTGTTATAAATGGGATTTTTTTCTTGATTTCTTCTTTATTGCTCATTATTTGTGTACATAAATGTTACTGTTTTTTCCACATTGATCTTATACCTGCAACTTTACTGAACTCATTTATAAGCTCTAAAAACTTTGTTGTTGATTTCTCAGGGCTTTTTATGTATAAGATCATGTTGTCTGCAAATAGTGAAATTTTTACTTCTTCCTTTCCAATTTGTATGACTTTGATATATTTTTCTTGCCTAAGTGCTCAAGAAAGTACTTCTAACACCATATTAAATAGAAGCAGTGAAAGTGGGCATCCTTGTCTTGTTCCCGATCTTAGAGGGAAAGCTTTTAGGATTTCACCATTGAATGTGATGTTAGCTGTCAGTTATCTCATATATACCCTTTATTCTATTGAGGAAGTTTCCTTCTATTCCTATCTTTTGTAGTGTCTTTATCAGGAAAGGTTGGTGCATTTTGTCAAATGCTTTTTCTACATCTATAGAGATAGTCATGTGGTTTTTCTCTTTCGATCTGCTTATATCGTGTATTACATTGATTGATTTTCTTATGTTGAGACATCCTTGCATACCAGGGATGAAACCCATTTGGTCATGGTGTATAATTCATTTGATGTGTTGTTGAATATGGTTAGAAAGTATTTTGTTGAAGATTTTAGAATCTAGTTTCATTAGAGAGATTAGTCTATAGTTTTCCTTTATTATGGCATCTTTGTTTGGCTTTGGTATTAGAGTGATGTTGACATGATAGAATGAATTAGGCAAAGCTCACTCTGATTCTATTTTTGGAAGAGTTTAAGCAGGATTGGTGTTAGTTCTTCATGGAATGTTTGTTAGAATTCACCTGTAAAGGTGTCTGGTCCTGGGCTCTTCTTAGTTGGGAGGTTTTTGATAACTAACTCAATCTCATTACTTGTGATTGGTCTGTTGAATTCATCAATTTCTTCTTTTGACAATGTTGGCTTCTTGTGTATTCTAGAAATTTGTCCATTTCCTCTAAATTATCCATCTTCTTGGCATATAAGTTTTCAAAGAATCCTCTTATGATATTCTTTATTTCTGTGGGATCAGTGGTGATATTCCCTTCCACGTTTCTTATTTTATGTATTTGCATCTTCTCTTTTTTTTTTTTCCTTTGTTACTCTAGCAAAGATTTATCATTTTATTAATCTTCTCGAAGAACAAGTTTTTGATTTGTTTATTCTTGCTAGTACTTTCTTATTTTCTATTTCATGTAGTTCTGCTCTAATCTTTGTTATTCCATTTTTTCTACTTCTTTTTGGGTTAGTTTGTTGTTCTTTTTATAATTCTTCCAGGTGTGCAGTTAGGACTTTGATTTTAGCACCTTCTTCTTTTTTAATGTAGGCATTTATAGCTATGAGTTTCCCTCTCTTTACTGCTTTTGCTGCATCCCATAAGTTTTGATAGGTTGTGTTGTCATATTCATTCATTTCAAGGTCATTACTGATCTCTTTTGAGATTTCCTCCTTGACCCACTGTTTGTCTAAAAGCGTGTTGTTTAACTTCTATATCTTTGTGCCTAATCTCGTTCTCTGCTCTTTACTGATTTCCAGCTTCATTCCATTGTGGTCAGAGAAATTACTTTGTATAATTTCAATCTTTGTTGAGTGCTGTTCTTCCTACCATATGGTCTATCCTGGAGAATGCTCCATGTGCACTCGAGATGAATGTATATCCCACTCTATTTGGGTGTAAAGTTTTATATATATCTATTAGGTCCAGGTTCTCAAATGTATTAATCAAAGTCTTTTGTTTATTGATTTTCTATTGAAATATTCTGTCTAATGGTGTTAATGGTGTATTAAATTTCCCCACTATAATTGTAGCAGCTTCTATTCCTCCACTTTTCCAGTGTTTACCTTATGCATTTTGAGGCATCTCTGTTAGGTGCATAAAAGTTTATGATTGTTCTTTCTTCTTGGTAATTTACTACTTTTAAAAATATATAGTGTCCTTCTTTGTCTCTTATAATAGTTTTACCTTTAAAGTCTATTTTGTCCAATATTAATATAGCTACTCCCACCCATTTTTGGTTATTTTTTGCATGTAAAATTGTTTCCCAACCATTCACTTTCAACCTTCTTGCATCCCAGGGTTTAAGGTGGGTTTCTTGTAGACAGCATATGGATAGGTCATATTTCTTTATCCATTCTGCCAATTTGTTTCTCTTGACTGCTGATTTTAATCCATTAGCATTCAATGTTATTACTGTCAAAGAATTACTTAAATTATCTATATTTTCTTTAGGTTTATGTATGCTATATATTGCTTTTATTTTTCTTTTTATCTTTTTAGTTACTCTTACAGCCTCCTCCAACTCTCTCTCTCCTCTTTTTTCCTTTTCACTGGCATAACTCCCTTTATTATTTCTTGAAATGCAGGTTTCATACTGACATATTCTCTTAATTTCTGTTTATCTGTGAATACTTTGAGCTCTCCCTCAATTTTGAATGCCAACTTTGCTGGATAGAAAATTCTTGGCTGGAAGTTTTTTACTTTCAGCACTTTAACTATATCATACCATTGCCTTCAAGCCTCCATGGTTTCAGATGAGAAATCAGCATTTAATCTTATCGAGCTTCCCTTGAATGTGATGATTCTCTTTTCTCTTGCTGCTTTCAGTATTCTTTCTTTGTCTTGAGCATTGGACAATTTGACAAATGTATATCTTGGAGTAGGCCTGTTAAGATTTATACCATTTGGGGTGCACTGTGCTTCCTGGAAATGTACGTCCATCTCCTCAATAGGGTTGGTAAGTTTTCAGCCACTATTTCTCCCAACACTCTTTCTGTCCCCTTTCCCTACTCTTCTCCCTCTGGGATGCCTATAAGGCATATGTTTGTGCATTTCATGTTCAAATCCTTAAGTCCCTTCTGGATTTCTTCTACCTTTTTATCTATCTGGTCTACTATCTATTTGATTTCAGATGTATTGTCTTCCACATCACTGATTTATTCTTCTGCCTGTTCAAATCTGCTGTTATATGCTTCCAGTGTATTTTTGATTTCTTGGATTATGCTATTCATCACCATCATATTCATTATCCTTTTAGGTATGTTTGCAGTTTCTTTGGTATGTTCTCCCAGTGTCTTCTTAATATGCTTAATCTCTTCCTTCACTTCATTAAGTTGATTCATGATATTTATTTGGATATTTTTTTTTAGTTTTTCCATGTTCTGCATCTCCTCTTGGATTTTAGTTTGTTCATTGGACTGGGCCATGTCTTTCTGTTTCTTAGTATGGATTGTAATTTTTTTTGTTGTCTAGTCATCTGTCTATCTTGATGGGTTTGTTCAGTTGATTAGCTTCTCTCTATATTCTATGGTTTTATTTTGCTGTTGTTTTTGTGTGTTTGGAAAGGTTTCCCTTTGCACTTCATTCCTCTTATTCTATTTCCTTGTTGTTGTCTATGTTCCTTTGAAAGATATGAAAATTAGGCCTAGAGAAAACGAATGAGATAGGAAAAGAAAAAGAATAATAATAATAGTGAAAGGTGGGAGAGGAACTGTACAAGACCTAGGAAATTGAAAATATAACACAAGTAAGAAGCACAGAAGAATAAGATTAGAAAAGTGGAATAGGAACAGTGAAACAAGAAACAGAATAGAGAGAAAAATACATAGAATGAGTTAAAAGGCTGGAATGGCAAGAAAAGGGGGAAAGAAAAGAGAAAAGAGATCAAGAATAAAGTAAAAAAAGAGAAAGTAAACAGAGAGAGAGAGAGAAATGAAAACAAGAAAAATTGGAAACCAAATAAAGGAGGCAGAATGAAATAAAAACAGAAAACAAAAGATATAAAGATGAAGGAGAGAAAAAATAGCATAGGTAGAGTAGATCAGTAAACAAAAGAAAAAAAAAGAAAAAGAAACAAGCACTGAAACAAAGGAAGAGGATACACAACAAGCAAGAAACAAGACAGTAGCAACTCATTTAAAATATGATTCAGAAGAAAAAAAAATAAACAAAAAATAAACATGGAAAAACAGCCTTCTCTCTTAGAACCTAAGGATCTTCTCAGGCTGCTTGTGTTCATCAGTCACTCACCCTGAAGCCTGCCCTCTGCAGGTTCTGAATTGGGTTTTAGTGAGCCAAATAATGGAAATTTTAAAAAAGGAATCTTTTTTTAAAAAATAAAAAATAAGAGATCCAAGAAAAGCTAATACAAAAGATAATGTCTATATGTCCCCTGTCATTAAGTTTCAGCTGGATGCCTGATAACTTGGTGGATCACTTCTCAAGGAAGAACTGGAATAAAACCAGGGACTTTGTATATGCTATGCAAGAATTCTTCCACTGAGCTGTTCCTCCTCTTTAGGATAATTAGCCTTTCAGAAGGCTATCAGCCCCTTTTCCTTAGGGCAGGTTTGATTCCCTGCAGTCTGTAGGAGTCGTGCTGATCAGCTTCCTGTCTTTGCCTCCTCTTTGATGTAATTCATTTCTTTACCTAGGTGGCTGGGTGTGCAGTCTGCCTGAGGAGATCCCCCTTCCCTCTCCCTGTCCAGTCAGGGTCCCTTCTGATATTCAAGGGGGCCCAGCTGGCTAAACTCACAGCAAAGAAATCACTCTCCACCCTCCCAGAGCCCTCTTCCTCACAGGGAATCTGCTGTCACCTTCCCACTTGGAGCAGGGGCCAGGGGTTCCACCTAGTCTATCTGCCCTGAAGGCCAGTTATGTGTGCTGCTTCCAGCCACTGAGGCAAGCAATCCATGATTTTCCCCTGGCTTCCCTATCTGTCCAGTACCCTCCTAGATGACTCAGAGCACCTTCCCATTCTATATGTATCCAAAGGAGGAAGACATCTGCTCTCCTTTCAGTTAGATACAATTCCCCAGCAGTTTTACCCTCAGTTAATATCTCTGGGGTGGGAGAGGGTAGCCTTTCCAGGCAGCCAGGAGGTTTAATAACTCAAGATTACTTGTTTTGACTTCTTTGTCTTTCTGACCTTCACTCTTCTTGGAGTTGTGAAGCAGTGTCCTGGCTTGTTATACCCCAAAGGAGGTTCCCAAGGCAGCCTCTGGCTTTTTCTCTGTTGTTTTAGTGAGAGCTGAGCCTTATCTGACTAACCCATCAGCCATGTTCCCACAATTCCTCTCCTTCACTCTTTATCATTTACTATTTCTAGGATTTGCTTTTTGGAGATAGATCAAAGGCCAAATGATACTCAAACCACTAATATCATAGAAAATGTCCCATGTCCTAGAGTCACCTCCTTTAACAAAGATAAATATTTTGATAGCTTTGGAAAGGTCTCTAGTGAAAGAATTGGAATATATCCCATTCTTCATGTCCAATTAACAGTTCTATATCAAATTCATTCATTCATTAATTCTTTCACTCAAGCAAAGCTAATTATTGATCTCCTATTTTGTGAAAGGCACTATTTGAAGAGCTGCCAGATGGGCAAGAAAGATAAGGCCCTGCCTTCAAGGCTTACATTGTGTAGAGAGGAGAGCAGCAAACACAGAAGTAATTGAATGAACACAAAATTCAGATCATCCTAATTTTGAAGGAATTATAAAGAAAGTAAAAAGGATAGAGACTCATGGGTAGAGGGGGAGTGTTGTTTTGGATGGGATGAGTAAGGGAGGATTTCCTGAGGATGTAACATTTGCCCATAAACCTGAATGACTAGGAGGAATTTGGTAGGCAAAGATCTGGGGAAAGGATATGCTGGGCAGAGGATGCTGACTCAAAGCCTCTAATGTAGAAGAGGGCTGTCTGTGTTTGAGGGGCTGAAAGAGACCTAAGGGTTTGGAGCAGCATGAATATGAGGTAGGAGCTATAGGCCAACTGGGGCCATGTCTCAAAGGGCCTTGTAAACCATGGGAAGGGGTTTATTCAGCTTGCACTAGAAAGCAATTGGAAGTATGTTATACAGGTCACTGACATGATCTGAAAGAAACATCTTCTCAAGACAGAGGTACCAATAATGGGTTAAAACAGTAACAATTGATGGCATAAAGATGTAGGTTCAGAAATCAAATCATATATTTTCCATGTCTTCTTTTTTCAACAAAACACGTTTATTATTTAACAAGAAGTATAGCTTTGGTTTTTTCTATGAAACTGATTGGTTATTCCCAAATGTCACTTTTTATAATATATTGTAATAATCATCTATCCTAACAAACTTTTCTCTGAAACAAAAGGAAGGTTTCTGGGAGAATATTTGGGACTCTCAGCACAGATAAGGTGTTAGATCATGGCAAAGACCAGAAGCCTCCAGAAAATAGGCAGGGGTAGTCCTCCTGAAGTCTCACCACAGTATGCCTCTCTGTCTACCACTGATCCTTTATGAGTCTGGTTTCAAAACTCACTCTCTGTCTCTGTGCCACTTGCTTAAGATTCAAAGCCCTGGGATAAGCATCTGTTGGGAAGAGCCCCAGTGGGAAGATTTGGGGGATATAACCAGAGATTAGAAAAATGGCAAATTCTTATTTGAATTTATTGAATGCAAGAAGAGATTGGGTCTGGTATCAGAGAAGAATTTGCTCAAGATAATAGAACTAATTTCAGGTAGGAATAAAATTAGAATAAATAATTTCATTGAAGTATGTAATTCATTCATGAACACACATAAATAATGTGTATAGTAAAAATTGTGAACTTACAATACAAACATGCTGAACATCATACAGGGCTCCCATACATCAACCACCACCAGCACCTTGCATTGCTGTGAAACATTTGTTAACAAACAAAGAGCATCATCAAAATATTACTACTAACTATAGTCCATATCTTACCTTTGTTTAAATTTTTCCCTAACCCACCCTATTATTAACACCCTGTAATAGTATTATATATTTGTGATAGTTCATGAGAGAACATTCTTATATTTGTTCTGTTAATCACATTAACAGATTCACTGTTATACAGGCCCATGCCTTGTAAAATCCATTCAAATTGTACACTCCGTGCAGAACCTCTATTTTTAATACAAAGAACATTCCACTACAACACAGGGCTTATTTCGTTTTACTTTCATAGAAACCCAAGGTCATCTACCTGTCAGTGCTTCTTCCCAGCACTTTGTCCCTCCTTATTAATGCAAGGAATCAATAAGACAAACAGCCACCTTATACCACATCATTGATCAAGCTTTAAAACAAGCAAAAAGGCTTTACCTTTAGTAGCTTTAAAAATCTTAGGCAAATATTTTGTGATATGTACAGATAGATGATTGGATAGATAAATAGGTAGATTAAATAGAGAGACAGATATATAGATATAGATATAAATATATTAGATAGATGTTAAGATACAGATACAGATGTATATTTACATCTATTATAAGATTTTTAAATTAGACATTTTTTAAGCTTTTATTGGGTTTTTCATTGATCATTGTTTCCTGGAAAGATTAATAAAGTGGATATGAACCACAGAGAAATTCTGAAAAAAAAAATGTTGACCTAAACCAGGAAATAATGTGCTTTTATACATGATATGTAGTTGTCCTTCTTCACGCTCAGCATGAGAACATAGATTTCAATGATATTTGAATAATATGTAAGACGTATTGGGTAAATCTTTTCTTCATACTGCTAGAAATAATTGTAGTGTATGTGAGAGCTAGACTGACTTTTCACACTTGCAGAAAAAGAAAATTAATGACTGGGATATAGCGGTCCTGGCTCCTAATTCTTGCTAAACTCTAGTTAGCAAGTTATGCGCTCCAGAGGAAAATACTGGATTGTCCTATTCCTCAATTATACCTCTGTAAAATGAAGTGGTTGTAAGAAATGCTTTCTGAAATCCATGACAATTCATATAACTTGATGAGATGTTGCACAAGTGAAAAGAGTTGTGGAATAAGAAGTCAGTCTTAACCATGCCATTAACTCGCTGTGTGACTTTGTGCACATCTTCTTCCCTCTCTGAGCTCCAGCCTTTTGAACTATATACATCAGGGACTAAAACTTGTAGTTTCCCTTATAGATTAAGAATTCAATTTTATGAACACAAAGAAACTAAGACTTCTCACATTATTATGTTAACCTGATGGTGACACACATCTGCGCTGTATCTGCTTTCCCTGGCTCTTTGGCCACTGAATATGTAGGTTTATAGGGTGAAAATCTGGAGTTTGCATCATTTCTCCTTGACTCTATAGGCAGTGTTCTCACCCTTGCCCTTAGCCAAATCTCCATTCTACCGTGTTGTAGGCTATTGCATGCCATCAAATAATGTAAGAATGGAAGTAACAAACAAACCCGTGATTTACAAAGCTGTTTCTACTAGGAAGGAAATATTTGTTTCTTCTCTGGCAATATCATTTTCTGACTATATTGCAGAATCCTTGAATTATAATAAAGAAATTTTTCACTTATATTTAGCTGAATATTCTTTCCAGAACACATCTACAGAAAGCCCCAGCAATTGTTTAAAAGGCTTTTTTTAAATTAGAGAAGTTGTGGGATTGCAGAACAATCATGCATAAAATACAGGAACCCAATATCCCACGCTATTATTAACACTTTGTATTGGTGTGGAACCTTTGTTACAATTGATAGCACATTTCTATTAACTTTAGTCTATGTTTTAACCTTGGGTTCACTGTTTGTGCTATGGAGTTTCATGAACTTTAAAAAAGTGTTTATTCTAGAAACAATCATACAATCAAAATGTTCCCCTTTTAGCCACATTCAAATATATAATTCAGTGCTGTTCATAATGTTGTACTACCATCACCACTATCCATTACCAAAATATTTCTACCATCTCAAATAGAAATTTTGTACATTTTAAGCCTTAACTCCCTAATCCTTACCCCCATCCCCTGGAAACCTATATTCTAGATTTTGACTCTATGAGTTTGCTTATTTCATAGCAGTGAGTTTATGCAATATTTTTCCTTTTGAGCCTGGTTTATTAAACTCAACATGTTGTCTTTAAGGTTCATCCATGTTGTCACTTGAATCAAAATTGCATTGCTTTTTATGGCTGAATAATGTTGTATTGTGTGTATATACCACATTTTGTTTATCAATTCACTGGTTGATGCATTGTGACAGTTTGAAGTTACCTTATGAATCACAAAAGGAAAATTATCATGTTCTTGAACTAATCCATTCCTTTGGGTGTGGACTCTATTGATTCGTCTATGGTGGTGAGATAAAACTCAGGTTGAGACTCCACCCTCTTATTGGGGCCTTATATAAACAGAGACACAGAGGAAGAGACAGAGAAAAGAAGCAGCCATTTTGACCCAGCCATATGAGAGGGAGGATTCAAGGATCCTTAGCCAAAGCTGAAGGCTAGGCCCACAGAGTTGATCAAGGCTGAAGAGAAAAAGTCATATGCTTGTAAGCCCAGAGATGAACTTGGCAAGAAAACAGAGCAGCTGGTACTGACAGAGGAGGCCCAGAAATAGACAATTCCTATGCGTGGTTGCCCACAACTGAGCTCTGGGACATGGTAGATACTGGAGGAAAATGCAGAAACCTTGGGAGAGATCAGCAGCCATCTTGCTTTGTCATGTGGCAGGACCCTGAGGTCACCAGTCAGAATTTGGTACGAAAGCATCTCTGATGTTGCTTTGATTTGGACATTTCATTGCCTCAAAACTGTAAGATTTTCCCCTAATAAAATTCCCATTATAAAAGCTAACCCATTTCTGGTACTTTGCATTGGCAATCCTGTAGCAAAATAAGACATAAGACTCTAGTGGTCCTTGCATCTTTTGGCAATTGTGAATATTGCCATTATGAACATTGGTGTACAAATATCTGACTCACTGCTTTTCTGCTTTCAATTCTTTTAGGTATATATTTAGAACTGGCATTTCAGGGTCATTTGGTAAATCTATACTTAAATTTCTGAGGAATTGCCAACCTATCTTCTACAGAGTAGCAGCACCATTTTACATTTCCACCGGCAATGAATAAGTGTGCTTACTTTTCCACATCCTCTCAAACACTTGCAATTTTCAACTTTTAAATAGTAGCTCTTCTAGTGGGTGTGAAATGGTATCTCATTGTGGTTTTTATTTCCATTTCCTTAATGATGTTGGGTATCTTTTCCTGTCCTTTTGGCCATTTGTATATCTCCTTTGGAGAAATGCCTATTCAAGTCTTTCACCCACTTTTAATTGGGTTGTTTGACTTTTTGTCATTTAGTTGAAGGAATTCTTCATGTATTCTGGATATTAAACTCTTATTGGATATGCAGCTTCCAAATATTTTCTCTCATTGTGTAGGTGGCTGTTTTACTCTCATGATAAAGTCTTTTGAGGCTTAAAAGGTTTTAATTTTAATTAGGTCCTATTTATCATTTTTTCTTTGTTGATTGTCCTTTGGGTGAAAAGTCTAAGAAAACATTACCTAATATAAGGTCATGAAGATACTTCACTACACTTTCATCTAGGAGTTTCATAGTTCTGGCTCTTATATGTAGGTCTTTGATCTATTTTGAGTTGATTTTTTGTTTATGGTGTGAGGTAGGGGTCCACAATTATTTTTGTACAAATAAAGATACAATTTTCCCAGCACCATTTTTGGAAGAAACTGATCTTTCCCAAATGAATGGTCTTTGACCCTTGTCAAAAAGCAGTTGGCCATAAATGTGAGAGTTGATTTCTGACCTCTCAATTTTATGCCATTGGAATATATGACTATGTCTGTGCCAATACCATGCTGTTTTGATTACTGTAGCTTTGTGATAAGTTTTAAAACCAGGAAAAATGAGTCCTCCTACTTCGTTCTTCATTTTCAAGATGGCATTGGCTATTCAAGGCCCTTAGCCTTCCATAAAAATTTGATGATTGGCTTTTCCATTTCTTCAAACAAGGCAGTTGAAATTTTAATTGGGACTGCATAACTCTGAATATTACTTTGGGTAGATTTGCTACTGAATATTATTAATATTTATTTAGGTCTTATTTGATTAATTTTAACAACATTTTGTAGTGATCTGGATACAATTTCTTTGCATCATTGTTTAGATTTTTTCCTAGAAGTACTATTCTTTTAGTTGCCATTGTAAATGGATGTTTTTTTCTTGATTTCTTCTTTTGATTTCTTGATTTCTTTCAATTGTTCATTACTAAAGTATTGAAACACTACTGATTTTGGGGTGTTGATCTTGTTTTTATCCCACCACTTTGCTGAATTCATTTATTATCCCCAGGATCTTTACTGTGGATTTTTCAGGATTTTCTATATATAGGAACATGTCATTTGCAAATAGGGAAAATTTTTAATTCTTCCTTTCCAACTTTGATGCCTTTTATTTCTTTCTTTCTTTTTTTTGCCCAATTGCTCTGGCTAGACTTTCCAGTACAATGATGAATAACAGTAGTGGCATTAGGCATTCTTTTCTTGTTCGAGATCGTAGATGCAAAGCTTTCGGTCTATCACCATTAAGTATGATGTCAACAGTGGCTTTTTCATAGATGCCCTTTATCATGTTAAGAAACTTTCCTTCTATTACTAGGTTTCTAAGTAATTTTATCAAGAGCAGTGCTGGAGTTTGCCAAATGCCTTTTCTGCATCAATTGAGATGATCATGTGCTTTTTCCCCCTTTATTCTGTTAATGTGGAATATTACATTAATTAATTTTTTTAAGTTGAAACACCCTTGCATAAATAAATCCTATTTGATAATGGTGTATAATTATTTTAATGTGCTGTTGGATTCAGTTTGGCAGTATTTTGTTAAGTATTTTTAGATGTATATTCGTGAAAGATAGTGGTCTGTGATTTTCTTTCCTCGTGGTATCTTCATATGGTTTGGGTACGAGGGTGATGGCCTCATGGAATGAATTAGGGTGTGTTCCCTCTTCTTCAAATTTTTGGAAGAATTTGAACAGAATTGGTGTTAATTCTTCTTGAAGGGGATTGATAAAATCCCCTTGTGAAGACTTCTAGTCTGGGCCTTTTAAATTATTGGGAAGTTTTTAATTGGTGATTCAATCTCTCTAGTAGTTATTAATCTGTTGAGATCATCTATTTCTTCTTGAGTCAGTTAGATACTTTGTGTGGAACTTGGAATGTGTCCATTTCATCTAAGTCATCTAATTTATTTGCATATAGTTGTTCATAGTATCCTCTTACAGTCCTATTTATTTCAGTGGTCTTGGTATTAATATCCCACTTTTCACTTCTGATTTTAGTCATGTGTATATAAGATTTTTGTTTTCTTTGTCAGTCTAACTATTAGTTTGTCAATTTTTTTATCTTTTCAAAGAACCAAATTTTTATTTTGTTATTCTCTCTATTGTGTTCTCTTAATTTCTAATTCCTTTATCTCCACTCTAATCTTTGTTATTTCTTTCTTTCTGTTTGTTTTGAATTTAGTTTACTCTTCCTTTTTCAGTTCTTTTAGTTTGAGATTTGGTCTCTAATTGAAATGGCTCTTCTTTTTTAATATCAGCATTTAAAGCTATAAATTTCCCTTTCAGCATTGCCTTTGCTGCCTGCCCTAAGTTTTGGTTTGTTGTATTTTTATTTTCATTCACTTGAAGGTATTTTCTAAATTCCTTTGGGATTTCCTCTATAATCTATTGGTTGTTTAAAGGCATGTTGTTTCATTTCCACTTATGGGTGAATTTTTCATTTCTCCTCTGTTATTGACTTCAAGCTTCATTCCATTGTGGCAAGGGAAGTTACATTGAATGATTTAAATATTTTTTAATTTATTGAGACCCATTTTGTGACCTACCATATGGTCTATCCTCAGGAAAGATCCAAGTGCACTCTAGAAAAAATGTGTATTCTGTTGTTGTTTGGTAGAGTATTCTATGTATGTCTGTTAGTTCTAGTTGGTGTTATGTGTTACTCAAGTATTATTTCCCTGTTATCTTCTGTCTAGATGTTCTATCCATTATTTAAAGTGGTGTATTATAGTCTTCTACTATGAATGTAGAACCATCAGTTTCTCCATTCAAGTCTGTCAGTATTTGCTTCATATATTTTGGAGCTCTGCTGCTAAGTACATGTATATTTATAATTGTTACATCTCCTTGTTGAATTGACCCTTTCATTAGGGTATAATGACCATCTTTATCCCCTGTGGTGTTTTGATGCTGTATGTACACCAGACAGGCATGTTCTTAAATTTAATCCATTCTTGTGGGTGTGGACCTATTGTAAGTAGGAGCTTTTGATGAGGCTACTTCAGTTAAGGTGTGACCCATCCCATTCAAGAAGGTTCAAGGGTCCTAATCCTCTTACTGGAGTCCGTCATAAGCAGAATGACTACAGAGAGTTTCCCAAGTCAGTCTGTCCCCACTGGAACAAGGACAGAGACCCAGAAAGGGAGCATCAGCTGACTCCAAACTGCTCTGGAAAGGAGATAAAGGAATAGCCACGGAGGGCACCAGGAGCTTCTTCAAGATTACCCAAAGCTTTACTTCTTTGACCTGCTCAACAGATACAGCCTTTCAAGTATCTTCCACTGCTCTGAGGAAGCATATTGACTTTACCTTCCTCTGCTACCTTTGTTTGCAGAGGATTAGAACAAAGGCCACACTCAGAGCTGGGCCTCAGGTGATCAGAAGTAGCTAATCAAAAGTTGTGATGAGCAATTGACCTGTGTCTACTCTGAATCTTGGGGAAGTAGATTTTTATATCCCTTTCTGGCATCAGCAAGCTATACTAGGAGATGGACCCCATTGCTGCCTGGCACTAGAGTGAGGGCTCGGCAATGGTAATCCCAAGAGAGAGAACAGTTTACGGTTATTTACTGTAATTTATGAGCTTCTTCCTCCTGCTATTCTCTGGACGCTGTGCAATCTCCTACCAGACACTGAAGTTTTTAAATAGTTGTTTCACTCAGTTCCTGCCTGTTTAATAGTTGTTCTGGTGAAGGGACTGAATTCTGGATCGTCTTACTCCACTATCTTCTCACAATCCGCTCCTAAAGCTTTGTTTTTTGACCACAGGCCAAGAAAAATGCTTTTCTCACAAACTTCCCTCATTTATCAGTTTTTTATTGGCTCCTCAAACAGATATTCAAATTTCTCCTGTGACTTTAACTTATTTATACTAGTGATAATATTTATGTTGTGGCTTCACTCATGAATAGCATAAAATATTTTTAAAATATTGATCATTTGTTGAATTTAATAATTCCACGGCCAAACCTCTGCCTTACATATAGACTTTGGCTAGTAAATAAAGGAGCCACTTTTAAGTCTGTTAGCATTTCAGTGATACGGTTTCAGGGGCAGATAGATATTCAAGAGAAACAGACTCCAGCTGAGTATCTTAAAACCATTAATTAATGAATTTTTTCCTCAGAGACCAGAATATGTGGGTAAAATATCCTTTGAGTGAACCTCAAATCAAACCATCCTACTCTTCCTCTAACTGCTTTAACTAACTAGATTTTTTCAAAATCAATTGAATTATTTGTTCCACTTTGTAGAACCTATAGTTTAAAATACAGATATGTGAATAACTTGGAAAGTGGCCAAGACAAAGCAATGGTATTGATTAAAAGATTAGAAAGTAGGTCTAAAAGAAAACCAGGGGAGCTGGGAACAGTGAGGAGGAAAGTATGTTTAATAAATCTTTACATTCTTGAAAGGATGTTGTACAGGTGGAGACAGTGAATATGTTTCCTTTCTTCCCATTTAGACCAAAAGATACGCTAATCCTGAAGTATTAGGAATTAAGGACAGACATTACATATAGAAAGGGAGGGCAGACTATGTAGGATAGACACACACACACACACACACACACACACACACACACATACATATATATAGCAAACATAATTAGGACAGAAAGGAAGGAAGTTATAGAAACTATTCTGAAGTCTGTATTTTCAACATAATAATTTATTCAATTTAATTAGTATGACACAAATGTATAACTCAAGTACTCAAGTACTATAGAGATAAGAGATGAATAAGACATCCAGCAGCTTATGCTCTATTGAAGTAATATAATATGGATTTATTATGCTCTGCGTAGGTGTCAAAATAGAGATAATTGAAGGGGGAGAGTTTTCTTTGCAAAAACGCTTAAAAATTAAAAAGAGATAATTAGAAGTAAGGATGGCAATACTGATAAATATAGAATATATTTGGAAACTGGAAGTAGAAACCAGGAGCTAGAGATAATCATGTGAGGGTCATCAGCTTATGGGTGATATCTTGAGGAAGTAGTAATGAGTGAAATCTCCAAAGGAGACTCAGCGTATACGGAGTTACTAAGTACTGTGTTTTCCTCAATGAAGTTAATTAGCTGATGAGACCATAGATTTTTCTATTTTGTGTTCATGGAAGAATTTCTTTCAGAGAACCCTGATATATATTATAGGCAGATATACAACTTATTTTAATGTATGTTTCCTTAACTTTGTGTGCATGCATGTGTGCAAGAAAGGTAATAAAAGATAAGGAAAAATAGTGTTGATAACTCTAAGTAGAATCTACACAGATTTGTGCATTGGACAGTCAGGCAACATGTGTTATGAACCTTCTAAAGGTAATAGGTGAAATAATGATAAAGAGTTTAAATCTAACTCTTTTAGAGTCTTTTTAGAGTCTCATGAGCTGGGGATCAAAAACATGGTATCCAAATCCTACCAAAAGTGGGGGCCTGATTAATCCCACATACACTAGGTTAGGACCTTGAAAGGCCATATCTTAAAGAAAGGGTTAACAAGACATAAAAATAAAGACTTCAGCAGGAGGTGAAACTAGCTTCAACACATATCAACCCTTAAAAATCGACATAGATGATATTACATCAACAATATCCCTCACCTCCTGACAGAAGCAAGTGTCTATCTTCTCTGGAGAAATATAATATTATGCTAGGTTTCAAATTATCTTTACAATTTATTCATATAAAATATCCAGCAGTCAATTAAAAAAACACTAGGCACACAAGAAAACAAGGCAACATAAACACTACAGACTCATAGAGTCCAAATTATGTAATTATCTGAACATAGTCTTAAAGTAGCTATAATTAATATGTATAAAATGATAAATGATAAAATTTAGAATTTTGGCATAGAACAGAAAGTTATTTTAAAATATAATAAAAGAATTAATAAAATTCTAGAACAGAAAAAATATAATATCGGAAATTAAGAACTCAATGGATTAATTTCACATAGGGTTTGACAGAGAAAAAGTAAAAATTAATAAAGTAGATAATAAGTCAGAATAAAAATCCTAGAATAAAGAAAGAGGAAAAAAAGAATGGAGAAATACAAATGACAGAATAAAAGATATAATAAGTACAGGTGGAATAAATGAAAAGCATAATTGGAGTCCCAGAAGAACACAAAAGAGAAAATGAGACAAAGAATATATAAGAAGACAATGACAGAAAATTTTACAAAATTTCAAACCAATCAAATCAGGGTATCAAAGAAATCTATTGAAATTCTAACTCCATATTTTATAGTAAGTACATTCCATCACATTCTTCTCACAAACCCTCCAAAAAACTAGAAAAATTTTGTATATTAACTGACAGCATACTTTGAAAGGTGGAGAAAATAAGGACTGTCTAGGAATTTTGAAGCTTGAGGAACAAGTCAACAGAATTCCTTCTCTTCAGTTGCAGAAATCATGCTTTCTTCAAAGCCATGAAACAAGACAGTGCATAAGTCTTTATTGTCTAGAGAGTTGGTGGGATAATTCAGAGATGAGAGAAAAGAATAAATGGAGTTTCAACGTCTGTATGAATAACTGAGCAAATCTCTGAATACTCCTTACATGAAACTGATTAGAAAAAACACAGCTGTAGTTGGGAGCTGAAAACTGATCTGAGACACCAACCAGGATTCACCTTAGCCTCTGAAAACTACACAAGTGGGGCAGACCAAAAACACTGCAAAAGCTTTGAACACCAAATCAATATTTGAAAAAACAGCCCACAAAGTGATCCAGGATATATATTCTGGACCTAAACAATTTTACTGCCTGCTAACTTGAAACTTTAAACAGGAGACAGATACTCATAAAATAATATGCATAAAGCCAAGGACAATGTCTAAAATTGTTCTTTATGACAATAAATTTTATAATCTCAATTTGAATGAGAAAAGGCAATTTCTAAATACCAACATTGAGATAACTTAAATATTGAAATTATCTGACAAGAATTTTCAAGCAAACTTCAAAATTTATGAATCTTCTTGAAACAAATTAAAATATAAATTACCAAAAAGGAAACCAAAGATATAAAGTAGAACTAAAAGAAATTTTGAACTGAAAAATACAATAATAAGAACAAGAACAATAAAAACAACAAGAACTCACTGGCAGGGCTCAATAGTAGAATGGAAATAACAAAAGAAATTATCAGTGAACTTGAAGAGCAATCAAAATTAATTGTCCCATCTAACACCAGAAAGAAAGTAGATAGGAAGAAAACAAAACAAAATAGAAACTCAAAGAACTTAGGAACAACAAAAAAAGATCCAAAATGCAGGCAATCAGAGTCCCAGAAGGAAAGGAGTAAGTGTGAGTCTGAATAATATATGTGTGAGGTTGGCATAAGAGTAGATATATAGAACAACAGAGCAGAATAGAGTCTGAAATAGATCACATATATACAGTCAATTGATTTTTGTCAAATGTACCAACATAATTGAATGAGGAAGGAAAATCTTTCCAAAAAATGGTGTAGAACTAGATATCAATATTGTTTAAATGAACTTAACCGTACCATACAACATATATAAAAATTAGTTTGGAATGGAATATCAACCTAAATTAACAATCTGAAATTATAAATGTTCTAAAAGAAAACACCAAAGGAAATATTTGAGACCCTGTGTTAGACAAAAATATTTTTACACATAGACCCAAAAGCAAAAAAATATATATATATAGAGAAAACTTGGTTAATTGGATTTCACAAAAATGAAAACTTCTGCTTCTTGAAAGAAAATGTGTAGAAAATGAAAATATACACTGAAAGAAAATATTTGAAAAGCATTTGTCTAAGACTTGATCCATATTATATAAATAATTCATCCTAAGAAGACAAGGAATTTAATTTTTAAGTGGGTAAAAATTTGAATAACACTGCATCAAAAAAGATATGCAGATAACTAATAAACACATTAAAATGTGCTAAATGTCATTGGTTATCAGGGATGCAAATTAAAATCACAAGAAAAAATAAAATATTCACTAAAAAGGCTAAAATTACCAAAAAAATTTACAATAGGAAATCTTGGCAAGGATGTGGAGCCACTGAAGTTATTATGCATTGCCATGGAAAGTGTAAAATGTGAAAACCAATTTAGAGATCCTAAGAACATCTTTCAGTATTTCTTATGAATTTAAACATCCAATTTCTGAATGGCACAGAAATTTCACTCCTAAGTATTTACCAAGAGAAATGAAAATACGTGCCACACAAAGATTTGTACCAGAATGTCCATAGCAGCTTTATTCATAATAGCTCCATATTGGAAATGACCCAACTGTCCATCAGTAGGTACATAGAAAAATAAACTGTGGTATTTGTTCAATTGAATTGCCGCAACAAAGGGGAAAATCATGGATGACTTTCCAAAGCATTAAGATGAGTGAATGCAGAAATCCAAGAAAAAATACATAACAAATTTTCCCATATATATGAAATTCTAAAATGGGGGAAATTAATCTATAATGGCAGAAAGCCAACCCATGTTTGTTTTTTCTGGAATGTGGTTAAGGAAATTGAAATGATGGAAATATGATATATCTTGATTGTGATGGTTGTTAAAATCATTATACATTTTTTAAAATTCATCATATTTTACACTTAAATGAATCTATTTCTCTGAATATAAATTATACCTCAAGCAAGTTGCATGTGTACATATATATATGAATGTATACACAAACACATACAGTTTCATTAAAAAGTTAATGAAAACTTTATTGATGTGCCCTAAAGAGATTACTATTGACACATGAATCTTGGAATGTCTACTCTGATAATATACCTCCCCAAATAAGAAAACTAAGTAATATCCACAGAATTAGAAATTTTGGATATCATAAACATAATTATTGTTTTGACAGTATTCTCATCTATGCATTCAGCAGCTTCTGTAATTTTTTAACTTAAATTTTTAAGTGAAGTAAGGAATATATTATTTAAAGCCAGGAATGGATAGAATGAATAATGATTTTCTAAGGCAATTTCCTCTTGCTGCAACCATTTTATAAAACCAAATTATTATTTCAAGATATTCAAATATATTATTACATATTATAGACACATATGGAAATTATTTCATTTTCTTCTGATAGCAAGATGGCTACCCATGCTAATACCTTTATAAAAATTTAAATGATCTGTAATCACTTTCATAAAGTTGTTGCTTCACTATTACATTGCTGCAATATTACTTAACAGACACATTTTTACATCTTAATTGATTATTAAATACAGAAAAATAAACTTCAAATTTAATGTAAAAGATATATATATAAATGATATATGGATAGTGTGTCCTTTATGTAAATGATACATGTAAATGATATATGTGTAATGTGTCTTTTAGTGACAATTAATTGTTTCATTCCTTGTAATATTCCCAAGGCTCTAGAGAGAGAGATGGGGAAAAGCTTATTAGATTATTTCCTTTTATTTTTTTCTTTTTTAACATCTGTGTTTGGGTTAAGGTTCTTATCCATGTCACGTGTGTTACTGATTTCACAATCCCTAAAGATTTCAATATTTTAAACGGTAACTTGTGCATCTCAACAGGATCTCAATGACAGCCAAAGTAGAATACGACCCCAAATAGTAAAGCTCCTCAGGGATATGGAGACATCCAGACACCATAGTCAGGACAGACAGCTCAGGAATTTGGACCCTTGCCGGTGGTCCCTAATCTGGTATTTATGCTTCCCAGTGTGACTGAGTTAGACTCACAGTGGTTTCCCTATGCATGACTCTTTTGTTCTTCTATCTGAGCCTATAATTTGTACAAGAGTGCATAGGTATACATCCAAGAGACTTAAATCTTTGGGCTGTCCATGTGCCAGCTTAGACCTGAATCTCAACAGAGTTGGAACACCTACTCTCCAGTTCAATAGACTCACCCAGGACAACTAACGGGGAGGAGATGACAGACAAACAACATACCAAGGAACTGAGAGTTGCCTACAACTGCAGGCAAGAGAGTCTCATCTATCAGATGTATAGGATTGAAGCCCCCCTCAATTAATGGTGAAGTGGGCATCACCATCCCAGAGTTCTCAGGATTAGGAAATGAACTATGGACTAAAATAAACTTACTAGTATTCTACTATAGACTACTTGTGATTCTAGTAATGGAAGAAATACCATTGTTGTGGAGGCAATGACCCATGGATGTTCTGGGGTCAGGGAGAGGGAAAAACAGGTGTAATACGGTAGCATTTCTGGGACTTGGGAATTGTCCTGAATGACATTACAATGATGTATACAGGCCATTATATATCCAACCATAACCTACAGAGTCGAATGGGAGAGAGTGTAAACTACAATGTAAACTATAATCCATGCTTAGTGGCAATGCTCCACAATGTGTTTATCAGTTGCAATGAATGTACCGCACTGATGAAAGATGTTGCTAACATGGGAAAATGTGGGAGGTGTGGGGAGTGGGGCATATGGGAATCCCCTATATAGTCTCTG